>JBAIAC010000614.1:0-32339 GCA_037349315.1 Chelydra serpentina
ATCCCCCCTCCCCCACTGCCTGTAAGTGACCCCGAACCCCCAAATCCCCCCTCCCCCACTGCCTGGGAGTGACCCCGAACCCCGGCCCCCCAAATCCCCCTCCCCCCACTGCCTGTGAGTGACCCCGAACCCCCAAATCACCCCTCCCCCACTGCCTGGGAGTGACCCCGAACCCCCAAATCCCCCCCACTGCCTGGGAGTGACCCCGAACCCCCAAATCCCCCCTCCCCCCACTGCCTGGGAGTGACCCTGAACCCCCAAATCCCCCAGCCCCCCACTGCCTGGGAGTGACCCCGAACCCACAAATCCCCCCTCCCCCCACTGCCTGGGAGTGACCCCGAACCCCCAAATCCCCCCTCCCCCCACTGCCTGGGAGTGACCCTGAACCCCCAAATCCCCCCACCCCCTACTTCCTGGGAGTGACCCCGCCCCCAAACCCCCCCACTGCCTGGGAGTGACCCCGAACCCTGGCCCCCCAAATCCCCCCACCCCCTACTGCCTGGGAGTGACCCCACCCCTGAACCCCCAAATCTCCCCACTGTCTGGGAGTGACCCTGAACCCTGGCCCCCCAAATCCCCCCACCCCCTACTGCCTGGGAGTGACCCCACCCCTGAACCCCCAAATCTCCCCACTGTCTGGGAGTGACCCTGAACCCCGGCCCCCTATATCCCCCCTCCCCCCACTGCCTGGGAGTGACCCCGAACCCCAGCCCCCATATCCCCCCACTGCCTGTGAGTGACCCCAAACCCCAGCCCCCCATATCCCCCCTCCCCCCTCTGCCTGGGAGTGACCCTGAACCCCCAAATCCCCCCGTCCCCTACTGCCTGGGAGTGACCCCGCCCCCGAACCCCCAAATCCCCCCACTGCCTGGGAGTGACCCCGAACCCTGGCCCCCCATATCCCCCCTCCCCCCACTGCCTGGGAGTGACCCCGGCCCCTGAACCCCCAAATTCCCCCACTGCCTGGGAGTGACCCCGAACCCCGGCCCCCCAAATCCCCCCTCCCCCACTGCCTGGGAGTGACCCCCCAGCCCCCCCCAAATCCCCCTTCCCCCACTGCCAGGGGATCCCTCCCCCCAGAGCCCCCCTCCCTGGGAATGATCCCGCCCCCCAGACTCACAAATCACCCTCCCCCCAAGGCCTGGGAGTGACCCCTCTTCGCGGGCCCCCCAAGCTCCCGCCGCCCCCTTCAGTCACAAGCTCTGGGGACCCGGCCCAGGCGTGGGAGGGGAAGTTCCGGGCCTGGAGCTTTGCCGGGGGGGGGGGGGTCGGGGGGTCCCCCAGTTTAACCCTTTCTCTGCTTCCCCCAGGCTCCTGCCAGGACGGGAGAAACGGCTTCGGATACGAAGTGACCCGGTGACGCCCCCCCACGCCCGGCGGAAAACAGACGGGGGGATGGGGGGGCATAGGGGGTCCCCCCCCCCCGCGCTTTAAACCCTTGTTAACGCCTCTAATTTATACCGGGATGATGCTAATTAGCAGATGAATTAAACCGTTAATTGGATTCCCGCCTCCAGTCCCAGCGCCTTTCTGTGGTGCAAAAAGGCGGTGGGGGCTGGGAGCCCGGACTCCTGGGTTCTCCCCCAGCTCTGGGAGGGGAGTGGGGGGGTTGGGAGCCAGGAGGGGAGTGGGGGGGTTGGGAGCCAGGACTGCTGGGTTCTCCCCGGCTCTGTGAGTGGGGGGGCTGGGAGCCAGGACTCCTGGGTTCTCCCCCAGCTCTGGGAGCAGAGTGGGGGGGCTGGGAGCCAGGACTCCTGGGTTCTCCCCCAGCTCTGGGAGCAGAGTGGGGGGCTGGGAGCCAGGACTCCTGGGTTCTCCCCCAGCTCTGGGAGCGAGGTGGGGGGGCTGGGAGCCAGGACTCCTGGGTTCTCCCCCAGCTCTCGGAGCAGAGTGGGGGGCTGGGAGCCAGGACTCCTGGGTTCTCCCCAGCTCTGGGAGCAGAGTGGGGGGCTGGGAGCCAGGACTCCTGGGTTCTGTTGCCAACTCTCTCTCAGGGCCTGGCTGGTTTCTTTCCTCCCCTCATTGTTCCCACATTTTCCTGCCCCCGCCCGGGGCCTGGCGCCGAGAAGCAGCAGGAAGGGGGGGCCGGGGGGGGCAGAGGAAATGAGTCGGGGTGGGAATGCGGCTCCTGGTGCTTCCGCTGATGGGGCCGCCCTCGCTGCACACCCCCCATCCCCCCTGCTCCGCCAGTGCCCCTCACTCCCGACCCGCAGCCCCCATCCCCTCATCTCCACCGGTGCCCCTCACTCCTGACCCGCAGCCCCCCCAATCCTTGCCGGTGCCCCTCACTCCCCGATGGCCAAAGCCCGACGCCTCTCAGCTGGGTGACTGCCCCATTGTGGCCTGGGACGGGCGTGCAGGAGTGAGACGGGGGGGTGGTGGTGGGATTCCTAAGTGTGCCTCAGTTTCCCTCCTGGGTACCCACCACTGGAGAGACTTCATCTGCTCTGGGGGCAGGCGGGGGGCGGCGCTGGGCCTGGGCGCTGTCTGGGGGGTTATAGGCCAGGCTGGGGCTGTCCCCCGGGGGCTGGAAAGCCCAGGGAGCCCCCAGCCCAGGCAGAGCAGGGGCCCAGCTCGGGCGAGCTCCCAGCCCAGGCCCCGCCCCACCATGACCAGGGGGCGGAGCTCCCAGGCCCCGCCCCCACCCACCATGACTAGGGGGAGGAGCTTCCAGCCAAGGCCCCACCCCCACCCCCCACAACCAGGGGGTGGAGCTCCCAGCCCAGGCCCCGCCCCACCCCCCACAAACAGGGGGTGGAGCTCCCAGCCCAGGCCCCACCCCCACAGTGACCAGGGGAGGAGCTCCCAGCCCAGGCCCCGCCCCCACACCCGCAGTGACCAGGGGAGGAGCTCCCAGCCAGGCCCCACCCCCACAGTGACCAGGGGGAGGAGCTCCCAGCCCAGGCCCCGCCCCCACACCCGCAGTGACCAGGGGAAGGCGCCGCGGGGCAGCCACGTTCTATGGTGTTTATTAAAAGCAGAACGGTCGCGGGCGCAGGGACCCGACCCCCCTCCCCCAATAGCCCCCCCAGGGGAGGGTGTCCTGGGAGGATCCCTAGGGGGCTGGGTGCCCCCCTCACCCCAGGTCCCCCATGGAGCAGACGGGGCGAGGGGAATAACTGGAAAGATCTGCCCCCCCCCCAAATTACAGACAAAGAAACAGTTAATAAATACATACCATGACCCCCCTGCTCCTAGGGGCATGGCCTATTCTGGCAGCCAATCAGAAGCCAACCCCCCCCCAAAATTTGAACCATGGAGTCCCTGCACAAGTGAAACCCCCCCCATCATAAGCCAGGGTTCCTGGCCAGCCCCCCATCACCCCCTCTCTGCCCCCCACCAGCCCATCACCCCCCATTCCCTCCCTACCAGCTCCCCTTCACCCCAGCCAGCCCCCATCACCCCTCCTTCCCCCCCCACCAGCCCCCCATCACCCCTCCTTCTCCGTCCCACCAGCCCCCCATCACCCCCCCATCCTGATCCCCTCCCCTCCACCCCACTCCCCGCCCCTTCCTTCCTCTGATCCCCCCCCGACCATGGAGAAAATCCCTCCCCCCAGCTATGGGGGACCCCAGGGCCAACCATCCCCATTTCCCCTGGGGGGGGTTATGCCAGCTCCCCCCCCCCCCCATCCATCCCGCGGCATCCCCGCCTCTGGGGGCATCGACAGGGGGAGGTGACGCCCCCTTCCTGGGCGGGATCCATCCAGATTTGGGGGGGGGAATAAACATCCGTCCCTCCCCGGGTAAGATTCTTCCACTGATGAGTGAATCGAGGGCGGGGGGAGTTGTCTCTCCTGCATCCACTCCCCCCCCCCCCCCCCGCCCCACATGGCACCGTCCGTCGTGTCCTGGCACGGTCTCCTTTCCACGGCGCGCCCACAGCTGGGGGGCAGAGGCCATGTGGGGGAGAAAGGAAAACTCTTCCACGGCTTCCTCCCCCCCAGCAGGAGGGTGGAGTGGAATGGTCCGTGGCTTCCTTCCCCCCCAGCAGGAAGCTTGGAGTGGAACAGGCCGTGGCTTCCTTCCCCCCCAACAGGAGGTTGGAGTGGAACAGTCCCTGTCTTTCTTTCTTTCTCTGCTCCCCCCAAAGGTTGAAGTGGAATGGTCCACAGCTTACTTTCTTCCTGGGGGAGGTTGGAGTGGAACAGTCCATGAGGTCCTTTTTTCTCTGGCTCCCCCATGTGGGAGGGAGGAATAGGTTGGTCCACTGCTTCTGTTCCTCCTCCCAGCAGGAGGCTGGAGTGGATCGGTCCATTGTTTAATCCTCCTCCCCCCCTTAGGAAACTGGTGTTGATCAGTCCATGGTTCAAGTTGGAATGGATCAGTCCATTGTTTAATCCTTCCCCGCCTTAGGAAACTGGAGTGGATCAGTCCATAGTTCAGGCTGGAACGGATCAGTCCATTGTTTAATCCTTCCCCGCCTTAGGAAATTGGAGTGGATCAGTCCATGGTTCAGGCTGGAGTGGATCAGTCCATGTTGACAGGGCGGGGGAGGTGATTGTGTGGGAGCGGGAGGTACGAAGTGGCTAAGACGGGTGGAGGTGTCGGACAGTTGGGTTAGTCGGTCTGGTCCACGCTGCCATGCCTGGTGGGTGGGGCCGGTGCTGGCTCCGCCCACTTGGCACAGGCTCCGCCCCAGCTGGCTGGCAGGGGGGTCACTGCGGGACGGGGGGGTCCTGGCCGGGGCTCAGCTCCCCCGACAGGCTGTGGAAGGCCTCGAGCATGGCCTGGCGCACGCGCTCGGTCAGCGCCGGCACCGCCTCCGCGCCCAGCCCCCGCGTGGGCATCGGCGCCAGCACCTGGATCAGACAGCGCCCTGCGGGGGAGGGGCACGTGAGGGGGGCGGGGGAGCCAGAACCGCCCCTTCTACGGCCCCCGCAGCTCCCTTCCCCCACCGACCCCCCGCCGTACGGCCTCCTTCTCCCACCTACAGCCCCCACAGCTCCTTCCCCCACCGACCCCCCTCCGTACGGCCCCTTCTCCCACCTACAGCCCCCCACAGCTCCCTTCCCCCACCGACCCCCTCCGTACGGCCCCCTTCTCCCACCTACAGCCCCCCACAGCTCCCTTCCCCCACCGACCCCCCTCCGTACGGCCCCCTTCTCCCACCTACAGCCCCCCACAGCTCCCTTCCCCCACCGACCCCCCTCCGTACGGCCCCCTTCTCCCACCTACAGCCCCCCACAGCTCCCTTCCCCCACCGACCCCCTCCGTACGGCCCCCTTCTCCACCTACAGCCCCCCACAGCTCCCTTCCCCCACCGACCCCCCTCCGTACGGGCCCCTTCTCCCACCTACGGCCCCCCACAGCTCCCTTCCCCCACCGACCCCCCGCCGTACGGCCTCCTTCTCCACCTACAGCCCCCCACAGCTCCCTTCCCCCACCGACCCCCCTCCGTACGGCCCCCTTCTCCCACCTACAGCCCCCACAGCTCCCTTCCCCCACCGACCCCCTCCGTACGGCCCCTTCTCCCACCTACAGCCCCCCACAGCTCCCTTCCCCCACCGACCCCCCTCCGTACGGGCCCCTTCTCCCACCTACGGCCCCCCACAGCTCCCTTCCCCCACCGACCCCCCTCCGTACGGCCCCCTTCTCCCACCTACAGCCCCCCACAGCTCCCTTCCCCCACCGACCCCCTCCGTACGGCCCCCTTCTCCCACCTACAGCCCCCCACAGCTCCCTTCCCCCACCGACCCCCCTCCGTACGGGCCCCTTCTCCCACCTACGGCCCCCCACAGCTCCCTTCCCCCACCGACCCCCCTCCGTACGGCCCCCCTACGGCCCCCCCCCACAGCTCCCTTCCCCCACCGACCCCCCTCCGTACGGCCCCCTTCTCCCACTACGACCCCCGCAGCTCCCTTCCCCCACCGACCCCCCTCCGTACGGCCCCCTTCTCCCACCTACGGCCCCCACAGCTCCCTTCCCCCACCGACCCCCCTCCGTACGGGCCCCTTCTCCCACCTACGGCCCCCCACAGCTCCCTTCCCCCACCGACCCCCTCCGTACGGGCCCCTTCTCCCACCTACGGCCACCCACAGCTCCTTCCCCCACCGACCCCCTCCGTACGGCCCCCTTCTCCCACCTACGGCCCCCCACAGCTCCCTTCCCCCACCGACCCCCCTCTGTACGGCCCCCTTCTCCCACCTACGACCCCCGCAGCTCCCTTCCCCCCACCGACCCCCCTCCGTCCGGCCCCTTCTCCCACCTACGACCCCCGCAGCTCCTTCCCCCACCGACCCCCCTCCGTCCGGCCCCTCTACCACCTACGGCCCCCCACAGCTCCCTTCCCCCACCGACCCCCCTCCGTACGGCCCCCTTCTCCCACCTACGGCCCCCGCAGCTCCCTTCCCCCACCGAACCCCTTCCATACGGCCCCCTTCTCCCACCTATGGCCCCCCACAGCTCCCTTCCCCCACCGAACCCCCTCCGTACGGCCCCTTCTCCCACCTACGGCCCCCCACAGCTCCCTTCCCCCACCCCCACTGACACCCCCCCCCGCACGGACCCCTGCAGCTCCCTTCCCCCACCAACCCTCCTCCGTCCGGCCCCCTTCTCCCTCCTACGGCCCCCCCCAAACATGCCTTTTCACCTCCCCATTTATGCCCCCCCACCTACAGCCCCCATGAGTCCCTCCCTGACCCCTGGGGTCGCTCACCCGTTGTGAATCTTCTCTCCTTCTTGCTGTAGAAATCGCGGTACGAGGACATGACGATGGGGATCACGGGCACCTGGGGGGTCAGAATCACCCTGTCCCTCAGAGCAGCGCCCTGGACCCCCGGACCCCTCATTCCCACGGGGCTGGGCTGGCTCACGCTCGGCGCCCGTGCGAGGTGTCGTGTGCAAACCCGTGAGCGGCTGAGACCCGCTGGCCTGTCCCAGCGTGGGCGGCGCTGGGGGGCAGGGAGTTGGGAGCTGCTGCTGGGGGGGGCGGGGTTCCTGGGACTGGCGGTGACCGCCCCCCAGTCAGCCGGGGGGCTGGACTCCGGGATCTCCAAGCCCCACGCGCCGGGACTGCTCTGCTCTGTGCCGCCGGGGGGTCGCCCAGCCCCGGGTCTCGGCACAGCCCCTCGGGACGTCTGGGCGAGTGCCCGCAGGCCCAGGGGCCGGGGGTAGAAACTCGGGGCCGGTGGCCTCCTGCTTCGGCCCGTCTCCTCCCCCTCCCCGCGGGAGACACAGACTGACTGAGGAGACTGGTCCCAGGCTGCAGCGAGCGGCCCAGCCCGGGGGTTACGACCGGGGGCAAGAGACCGGCCGAGCCAGCCCCGGCCCGGCATGGGGGGGGGGGTGTCACATTTAGCCTGTGCACCCCCCGGGGGGTTGCTTCGGGCCCGAGCTCGGCCCTTCGGTGCCTCCCCTGCTGATCACGTCCCGTCCAGCTCTGGAGTCAATAAACCTGTTTCTAGTGGCCCTAAACCCGGCGCTTTGCTCTGCGCACTCGGGATCTCAGCTCTGGGGTGCAGGGCTGGGGCGTGTCCCCCCCACGGCGAGCGGGGCGGGCGGGTAATGAGCGCCCAGTGGCCAGGGCCGGCCGGCACCGCTCTGGGGTGCAGGGCTGGGGGCTGGGGGGGCTGGCGGGGGCCTGGCTCCATGTGTGTGGCTTGGGAGCGGCTCTGGGAGCCTTCCTGTGACCTAGCCGGGTGTGGGGCTCGCCATGGGGCTGAGTGGTCACAGAGCCGGAGGGGTTTGCTGCAGGTCGCTGGCCGAGCTCGGAGAGCGTCGGCCCAGGCTGGAGAGTGAAGGGGCCCAGTGGTGCCACAGTCCCAGGCTGCACCCTGGGGACCCCGTCACCCCCCCGCCCCGAGTAACTCGCTGCACCCAGCCCAGCCAACATGGGGCTGAGAATCTCCCCAGTACCCACCTCCCATCAACCCTGGTACCTGGGCCCGCACGGCCGGGCGGGGGAGCCTCGGGCGGTCAGGGGGACGTACCTGGGCCCGCACGGGGCGTCGGGGTGCGGAGCTGAAGGGGGTTGGGGGAAATGTACCTGGCCCCACAGCAGGGGGGGGGGACGTACCTGGTCCCACAGCGGGGGGGGGGGGGGACGGACGGACCTGGTCCCACAGCGGGGGGGGGGGGGACGTACCTGGTCCCACAGCGGGGGGTGGGGGGCGGGGGGACGTACCTGGGCCTGCACAGCCAGGTGGAAGGCCCCGCGTTTGAAGGGCAGCATGGAGCCATTGTGGTTCCTGGTTCCTTCGGGGAACACCCAGACCCGGACCTGCCAGACAGTGGGGGGTGAGAGCAGGGACACCGGCAGCACAACCCCCCCGTCCCCCCCACAGCCCCCCATGGAGTCCCCCATTCCTCCCACCCCACACAGCCCTCCTGGAGTCCCCCATACCTCCCACCCCACACAGCCCCCCATGGAGCCCCCCATTCCTCCCACCCCACACAGCCCCCCCATGGAGCCCCCCATTCCTCCCACCCCACACAGCCCCCCCATGGAGCTCCCCATTCCTCCGACCCCACACAGCCCCCATGGAGCCCCCAAAACAGCCCCTGCAGACACCCTCACCCCCAACACAGACACCCCGATGGAGCCCCCCCAGCATACGCCCAGCACGGCCCCCCCAGCGGTGCACTCTCCGTTCCCCCCCCTACGTTGTCGCGCAGCATGGTCTGCGCCGTCTCCGACATGACGCCGATGGCGTGGTCCGTTTTCTTGCGGTTGATGAAGATGATGCCGCCGAGCCAGCAGGCCAGCCCCACGGTGCCCATGTACATCAGCTCCTTCTTGGCTATGGGCACGCAGCGGTCGGGCAGCACCTCCATCATCCCTGCGGGGAGCCAGGGGTTAACGGGCTGGGAGCCCCGCCCCCACCAGCCAGCCGCGCCCACCCCCACCAGCCCTGCGGGGAGCGAGGGGTTAAGGGATGGGGAGCCCCGCCCCCACCAGCCAGCCCCGCCCACCTCCTCCACCAGCCCTGCGGGGAGCGAAGGGTTAAGGGGTGGGGAGCCCCGCCCCCACCAGCCAGCCCCGCCCACCCCCTCCACCAGCCCTGCGGGGAGCGACGGGTTAATGGGTGGGGGGCCCCGCCCCCACCAGCTGGCCCCACCCCACTCCCCACAGTACCCTCTGTTGGGCCCAGCAGGGACTGCAGAAGCTGGGTGCCCATGCCCCACCCCCAAACTGTATCCCTCCCCCAGCCTGGAGTCCCGCCCCCAGCCTGGAGGCCCCCCCTGGCCCTGCCCCCAGGCTGGAGCCCGCCCCCTCGCCCCGCCCCCAGCCTGGAGGCCCCCCCGGCCCCGCCCCCAGCCTGGAGCCCCGCCCCCTCACCCCGCCCCCAGCCTGGAGGCCCCCCCGGCCCCGGCTGGAGCCCCACCCCCCATCGCGGAGCCCCGCCCCCTCGCCCCGGCCCCGCCCGGCGCACCCAGCAGGTCGAGGGAGCTCTGGTGGTTGGACACCACGACGTAGGGCTCGGGCAGGCTGAAGTGCTCCAGGCCGCGCACCTCGATGCGGATCCCGTACAGGTACTTGACGTGGTGCAGCATGAACCGGATGATCCTGGGGGAGCAGAGATGTGGGGGGGAGCGGTGGGGGGGCCCCCAACAACCAGAGCCGGGGGGTCAGCACCTCCCCCACCCCTAGCTACATTCCAGTCCCGGGATTCACCGGCTCAGCCCTCCCCCGCTGTATCCCGCCCCCTGGGACCCCCGGCACCGAGACACGTCCCCTCCCCTGCTATATCCCGCCCCCTGGGACCCCCAGCAGCGAGACACGCCCCCTCCCCCGCTGTATCCCGCCCCCTGGGACCCCCGGCACCGAGACACGTCCCCTCCCCTGCTATATCCCACCCCCTGGGACCCCCAGCAGCGAGACACGCCCCCTCCCCCGCTGTATCCTGCCCCCTGGGACCCCCGGCACCGAGACACGCCCCCTCCCCTGCTATATCCCGCCCCCTGGGACCCCCAGCACCGAGACACGCCCCCTCCCCTGCTATATCCTGCCCCCTGGGACCCCCGGCACTGAGACACGCGCCCTCCCCTGCTATATCCCGCCCCCTGGGACCCCCGGCACCAAGACACGCCCCCTCCCCCGCTGTATCCCGCCCCCTGGGACCCCCGGCACCGAGACACGTCCCCTCCCCTGCTATATCCCGCCCCCTGGGACCCCCGGCACCGAGACACGCCCCCTCCCCCGCTGTATCCCGCCCCCTGGGACCCCCGGCACCGAGACACGCCCCCTCCCCCGCTGTATCCCGCCCCCTGGGACCCCCGGCACCGAGACACGCCCCCTCCCCCGCTGTATCCCGCCCCCTGGGACCCCCGGCACCGAGACACGCCCCCTCCCCCGCTGTATCCCGCCCCCTGGGACCCCCAGCACTGAGACACGCCCCCTCCCCCGCTGTATCCCACCCCCTGGGACCCCCGGCACCGAGACACGCCCCCTCCCCCGCTGTATCCCGCCCCCTGGGACCCCCGGCACCGAGACACGTCCCCTCCACCGCTGTATCCCGCCCCCTGGGACCCCCGGCACCGAGACACGCCCCCTCCCCTGCTATATCGCACTCCTCCCAGGCTCTAACCCAGCCCCTGGCAGAGATGCCCCGCCCCCAGCCCCGCCCCCAGCCCCGCCCCCGCTCACTTCATGTTCTCCACGCTGCGGCCCCGCAGGGCGCAGAGCGGGATCACCAGCACGGCCAGCGTCAGGATCCAGCCGTTGTAGAAGCCCATCTTGCAGAAGTAGCGGAAGGTGGCGCTGCACTCGTAGAGCAGGGGCACGGCCAGCAGGAGCAGGGCGAGCGCCCACTGGGCCAGCGACAGCTCCATGGCCCTGCGGGGACACGGCCGTCACGCAGGCAGCCGGGCTGCGGGTCGGGAGTGAGGGGCACCAGGCTGGGCTAGCGGGGGCTGCGGGTCGGGAGTGAGGGGCACCGGAAGGGCTGGGGGGGGGGGGCTGCGGGTCGGGAGTGAGGGGCACCGGCAGGGCGGGGGGGGGGCTGCGGGTCAGGAGTGAGGGGCACCAGGCTGGGCTAGCGGGGGCTGCAGGTTGGGAGTGAGGGGCACCAGCAGGGCTGGGGGGGGGCTGCAGGTTGGGAGTGAGGGGCACCGGCAGGGCTGTGGGGGGCCCAGGGCCGGGCTAACCGGGGGCTCCAGGCGTGCAGGGTCCAGGGCCTGGCGGGGCATTGGGCAGGGAGTCCCACTGAAGCACGTGGGGCAGATCCTGGGGAGAGACGGACGCTGGGGCCCTGGCCCGCCCCCAATCCCCCAGGCCGATTTCGCTGGCCCAAGCCCGGCTTTCCCTGCCGAAAGGCCCCGAGCCCCCGAGACGCGCCAAGTGCCGGCCGGGGTGGAACAGCCCGTCTGGGCTCTCCGGAGCTGCCGGAACCGGGGGCTTTGCCAAGCCAAAGGGAAAGTCACCGGGGGGCAGAGCACCGGGGAGAGCGGCCGCAGCCAGAGAGAATCCGGAACCAGGACAGCCACGCAGGCTGCAAAAATACAATAGACAGAGAGAGAGAGACACACACACACATACACACAGAGAGACACACACACACCCCGACGCTGCCCCTGCCACGGACATCTATGCGCGGGGGGGGGGTGTAACAACTGCGTGCATGTGGCAGACGGGAGTGACCCGCCCAGCGAGTGTGCACACACCAGGCCGGACACACGCACACAGACTGTAGGCAGCGCGTAGATGTGACAAAGCGGGAAGTGTTTGCAGTGTTTTATGAAGCCGCGGGGTGCCTCAGTTTCCCCTACCCCGTGCATGGTGCCCAGCGGGTGGTGGAAGGGGCAGCGCCCGCAGAGCAAGACGGGGGCTGGAGGGACGTCGCCTGAGAGCTGACCGGGGGTCTGGAGCCAGCGGGGCCCGGCCTGGGGGGCTCTCCCCAGGAAGGGGCTACGGGACGGGGGCTCCGGACGGCTCAGTGGGACGCACTGGGGGGGGACGCTTAGCCTCAGGCTAGACAATGTAGCGGTGGGTTTCCCGAAGGGGCTGCTGACGCCCGCTGGCCCCGGGTACGCGACCGCGGTCACCACGTCACGTTCACAGCGTGTGTGTGCCAGAGCGAAAACGGGAGGTGTTCACACGCACAGCGCCTCGTGTGCGCACAGGCAGGGGGTAGTAACAGCTCATTGCCAATACACAACGGACACACACAGCTTGTCCGCAGTACAAGCACTCAGGGTGTGTACAATTATACACACACACACACACACGGCATGTCTGCAGTATGCGTACACATGGTGTGTACAATTCTACATACAAAAGTTTGTACAATTGTACACACACACGGCTTGTCTGCAGTACGCACACACATGGTGTCTACAATTGTACATACACACGACTTGTCTGCTGTATGTGTACACACGGTGTGTATGTGACGTTATGACAGCATTGTTACAGTGTACAATTGTACACACACAGTTTGTCTGCAGTATGCGTACACACGGTGTGTACAATTGTACACACATGGCTTGTGTGACGGAGCAGAGAGTGAGGTGGATTCAACCTGGGAGGTTTGTGGGGGAGGTTCCCTGGGACCTGCGGCATTACATTAGGAAAGGGAGACTCTACCTGGGGCTGTAACATGAGCCAGGACTGGGGGTTGGGAGGTGACATCTTTGGCTGGGAGAATGAACAAAGACGAGAGGAGGAGCCCCAGGGGGAGGGGAAGAGCCTCCTGGAGTTTTTGTCTGTGTGTTTTCAGTTTGGAGCTGGCTTGGGAAGAGGAGGGGAGGGGGGCAGACAGGGTCTGGCCTCCCTGCCCCGTTTGGAGCTGTGGGGCAAAATGCAGGGAGCCCCAGGCTGGGGTCTAAGCTCCCTGCCCCCCAGAAGGACCCGACTGAGGGGTCCTGGATGCACTGACAAGCTCTGGTTGGACTGTGTTCCTGGCATCTCTAATAAACCTTCTGTTCTACTGGCTGGCTGAGACTCCCAGTGACTCCGGGGAAGAGGGGTGCAGGGCCGGACTCCCCTATACTCCGTGACAGCTTGTCTGCAGTATGCGAACACACAGTGTGTATGTGACGTTATGACAGCACTGTTACAGTGTACAATCGTACACACACGGCTTGTCTGCAGTACACGTACACACGGTGTGTACAATCGTACACATGCGGCTTGTCTGCAGTACACGTACACACGGTGTGTACAATCATACACACACGGCTTGTCTGCAGTACACGTACACATGGTGTGTACAATCATACACACACGGTTTGTCTGCAGTACATGTACACATGGTGTGTACAATCATACACACACGGCTTGTCTGCAGTACACGTACACACGGTGTGTACAAACGTACATACACACACGGCTTGTCTGCAGTACACGTACACACGGTGTGTACAATCATACACACACGGCTTGTCTGCAGTACACGTACACACGGTGTGTACAATCGTACATACACACACGGCTTGTCTGCAGTACATGTACACATGGTGTGTACAATCATACACACACGGCTTGTCTGCAGTACACGTACACACGGTGTGTACAATCATACACACACGGTTTGTCTGCAGTACATGTACACACGGTGTGTACAATCATACACACACGGCTTGTCTGCAGTACACGTACACACGGTGTGTACAATCGTACATACACACACGGCTTGTCTGCAGTACACGTACACACGGTGTGTACAATCGTACATACACACACGGCTTGTCTGCAGTACATGTACACATGGTGTGTACAATCATACACACACGGCTTGTCTGCAGTACACGTACACACGGTGTGTACAAACGTACATACACACACGGCTTGTCTGCAGTACACGTACACACGGTGTGTACAATCATACACACATGGCTTGTCTGCAGTACACGTACACACGGTGTGTACAAACGTACATACACACACGGTTTGTCTGCAGTACACGTACACATGGTGTGTACAATCATACACACACGGTTTGTCTGCAGTACACGTACACACGGTGTGTACAATCGTACACATGCGGCTTGTCTGCAGTACACGTACACACGGTGTGTACAATCGTACATACACACACGGCTTGTCTGCAGTACACGTACACGTGGTGTGTACAATCATACACACACGGTTTGTCTGCAGTACACGTACACACGGTGTGTACAATCGTACACATGCGGCTTGTCTGCAGTACACGTACACACGGTGTGTACAATCGTACATACACACACGGCTTGTCTGCAGTACACGTACACACGGTGTGTACAATCGTACATACACACACGGCTTGTCTGCAGTACATGTACACATGGTGTGTACAATCATACACACATGGTTTGTCTGCAGTACACGTACACATGGTGTGTACAATCATACACACACGGCTTGTCTGCAGTACACGTACACACGGTGTGTACAATCATACACACACGGTTTGTCTGCAGTACACGTACACATGGTGTGTACAAACGTACATACACACACGGCTTGTCTGCAGTACACGTACACATGGTGTGTACAATCATACACACACGGCTTGTCTGCAGTACACGTACACACGGTGTGTACAAACGTACATACACACACGGTTTGTCTGCAGTACACGTACACATGGTGTGTACAATCATACACACACGGTTTGTCTGCAGTACACGTACACACGGTGTGTACAATCATACACACACGGCTTGTCTCCAGTACACGTACACACAGTGTGTACAAACGTACATACACACACGGCTTGTCTGCAGTACACGTACACGTGGTGTGTACAATCATACACACACGGTTTGTCTGCAGTACATGTACACATGGTGTGTACAATCATACACACACGGCTTGTCTGCAGTACACGTACACACGGTGTGTACAATCATACACACACGGCTTGTCTGCAGTACACGTACACACGGTGTGTACAATCGTACATACACACACGGCTTGTCTGCAGTACACGTACACACGGTGTGTACAATCATACACACACGGCTTGTCTGCAGTACACGTACACACGGTGTGTACAATCATACACACACGGCTTGTCTGCAGTACACGTACACACGGTGTGTACAATCGTACATACACACACGGTTTGTCTGCAGTACACGTACACATGGTGTGTACAATCATACACACACGGTTTGTCTGCAGTACACGTACACGTGGTTTGTACAATCATACACACACGGTTTGTCTGCAGTACATGTACACACGGTGTGTACAATCGTACACACACGGTTTGTCTGCAGTACACGTACACACGGTGTGTACAATCATACACACACGGCTTGTCTGCAGTACACGTACACACGGTGTGTGCAGTATGCGTCACCGTTGTCAAAAAGGGGGACCGGCCGAGGGTGGGAACCATGGGGGCATGGCCCCGCTCTCCGTCGCTGGGGAGGTTCTTGCCAGAACCGCACTGAATCGCCTGCTCCCTCTTGCGGGGGGGACACGGCCAGAGCCCAGCGCGGCTTCGGACCATCCCGGGGAGCCAGCGACGTGCCAGGCGGGTCCCACCGCCAGGAGCTGCACACGGCCCTTATTGACCTGACCAGCGCCTTCGGCGCGCTCAGCCGCGAGGCTCTGAGGAAAATCATGACCAAGTTCGGCTGCCGAGCAAATTCCTCGGCACGGTAAGACTCCTCCACGGCCGGATGACTGTCCCCATGCTGTGCCGTGGCTGTACCCGAGCCCTGGGCCAGCCGAGCGGGCGTGAAACAAGGCCGTGTGCCGGCACCCAGCCTCTTCTCTTCCAACGCCGGCCTGACGCCGTCTCTCCAGCCTCTCTCGCCTCGCGGCCAGGACGAGTATCGGCTTCGATACCCCGGCTCCGCGGCGCAGGTCACTGCTGACGTTGCGCACACAACGGAGGATCACAAAGCCCGTCATCGCTTCTCTGACGCGTACAGAAGCCCAGGGCCGGCGCTGAACATCGGCAAAACAAACGCTCCCGCCCGCCCGGCCCTGGTCCAGCAGCAGAGCCGGCGAGGAAGCTCCAGCTCGGCAAAGAGGACGTGGAAATGTCGAATTCGTGGCCTATCTTGGCAGCCGCCTCAGACAGGGCAGAGCCAGACGTCGATACAGGCTGCCTCGCCGGGCGATCAACAATCACACCGTCAGAACACACACCAGACTTCTCCTTTGCAAAGCGGGGGCAACCCCGACTCTCCTCTGCGGCTGGGAGCCGCGGTGACCTACCGACAACACCGGAACACCCTGGAACGCCCGACCAGCACGTCCTTCGGGAGCTCCTCAGCATAACGGGGCGGATCGGCACACTAACGGCCGCGTCCTCGCACAGCCCATCGTCAGCGAGGACCCAGCCCAGCGCAGGGGGAGCCGGCCCGGCATGCGCCAGCCCGGCGTACGCTTCCCCAAACCAGCTCCCCGAAGGAGAAACGCTTTAACGACGCGCGCGAGATCAGCCTCCGGAGACGTGGCATCAACACCGCACACTGGGAGGCGGCGGCCCAGAGAGGGGGAACTGGCCAAGGCTTGTCAGAGGGAACGTCCGCTCCTGAGGAAAATCGCCTGGCCCTGGCCACAGAGAACCGCCGGCAACGGTCACGCAGCGCTCGCGGGCCAGGCCAGGCCTGTCTCCCACACCCCCTGCAACGTCTGCCAGCGCGCCTGGGCCTCACGGGTCGGACTCCGTCACCACAGGACCCATGAAATCAAAAACCTCTGAAAGATCAACCTCGAGGGATCGCCGACGAGTACGCGTACGGACGGTGTGTACAACTGTCCACACGCACGGCTTGTCCGCAGTACACGTACGGACGGTGTGTACAACTGTGCACACGCACGGCTTGACCGCAGTACACGTACGTACGGTGTGTACAACTGTCCACACGCACGGCTTGTCTGCAGTACACGTACGGACGGTGTGTACAACTGTACACACGCACGGCTTGTCCGCAGTACACATACACACCCTGTGTACAACTGTGCACACGCACGGCTTGTCCGCAGTACGCGTACGTACGGTGTGTACAACTGTGCACACGCACGGCTTGTCCGCAGTACGCGTACGTACGGTGTGTACAACTGTGCACACGCACGGCTTGACCGCAGTACACGTACGGACGGTGTGTACAACTGTGCACACGCACGGCTTGTCCGCAGTACACGTACGGACGGTGTGTACAACTGTGCACACGCACGGCTTGACCGCAGTACGCGTACGGACGGTGTGTACAACTGTGCACACGCACGGCTTGACCGCAGTACACATACACACCCTGTGTACAACTGTGCACACGCACGGCTCGTCCGCAGTACACATACACACCCTGTGTACAACTGTGCACACGCACGGCTTGTCCGCAGTACACGTACGGACGGTGTGTACAACTGTCCACACGCACGGCTTGTCCGCAGTACACGTACGGACGGTGTGTACAACTGTCCACACGCACGGCTTGTCCGCAGTACACGTACACACCCTGTGTACAACTGTGCACATGCACGGCTTGTCCGCAGTACGCGTACGGACGGTGTGTACAACTGTCCACACGCACGGCTTGTCCGCAGTACACGTACGGACGGTGTGTACAACTGTCCACACGCACGGCTTGTCCGCAGTACACGTACGGACGGTGTGTACAACTGTGCACACGCACGGCTTGACCGCAGTACACGTACGTATGGTGTGTACAACTGTCCACACGCACGGCTTGTCTGCAGTACACGTACGGACGGTGTGTACAACTGTACACACGCACGGCTTGTCCGCAGTACACATACACACCCTGTGTACAACTGTGCACACGCACGGCTTGTCCGCAGTACGCGTACGTACGGTGTGTACAACTGTGCACACGCACGGCTTGTCCGCAGTACGCGTACGTACGGTGTGTACAACTGTGCACACGCACGGCTTGACCGCAGTACACGTACGGACGGTGTGTACAACTGTGCACACGCACGGCTTGTCCGCAGTACACGTACGGACGGTGTGTACAACTGTGCACACGCACGGCTTGACCGCAGTACGCGTACGGACGGTGTGTACAACTGTGCACACGCACGGCTTGACCGCAGTACACATACACACCCTGTGTACAACTGTGCACACGCACGGCTCGTCCGCAGTACACATACACACCCTGTGTACAACTGTGCACACGCACGGCTTGTCCGCAGTACACGTACGGACGGTGTGTACAACTGTCCACACGCACGGCTTGTCCGCAGTACACGTACGGACGGTGTGTACAACTGTCCACACGCACGGCTTGTCCGCAGTACACGTACACACCCTGTGTACAACTGTGCACATGCACGGCTTGTCCGCAGTACGCGTACGGACGGTGTGTACAACTGTCCACACGCACGGCTTGTCCGCAGTACACGTACGTACGGTGTGTACAACTGTGCACACGCACGGCTCGTCCGCAGTACACGTACGGACGGTGTGTACAACTGTCCACACGCACGGCTCGTCCGCAGTACACGTACGGACGGTGTGTACAACTGTGCACACGCACGGCTTGTCCGCAGTACGCGTACGGACGGTGTGTACAACTGTGCACACGCACGGCTTGTCCGCAGTACGCGTACACACCCTGTGTACAAATATACACACATGGCTTGTCAGCACTACGCATACACACCGTGTGCAACTATACACACACACACAGAGCTTCTCTGCAGTATGTGTACACACCGTGTGTGCTTGCACTGTACGCACGTGCCCGGGGGGCGTGCGCTAGACCCAGGGCGTGGCTGCAGTGTCCATGCTCACGCGGTGTGCCCATAACACCAGGAACGTCACCCCCGCAGCCGATCAGTGTCTCGGAGCGCGTCCCTTTACAGTGCACTACGCACGCACTGGCTGGGTGTTCACAAGCGCCTCTCGCACGCTGGATCTGCGCACGCCGTGCGTCTCCAGTAGGGAGGCCCAGTGCGGCTGTAAACAGTCGGTAAATTCACACGCACGCAGCGTGTACGGATGGAGCCGGTGCCACACGGGATCGCACCTGTGGTCCATCGAGCCCACAGCCCGTAACCCCCCGGTGCGTCGCCAGCCCTGAGCTCTGGGGTGCCCCTAGGGACCCTTCTCGAGCCCCTCGCTCTCTCCCGGCGAGGCCCCCTCCACGGGCCATGGCCCCAGCGATGTCCCTGTGCCAGAGGCAGGGCAGGCAGCCGGCGGGGTTCCCGGGGGCCGGACGTGCCCCCCTCACGGCACCCCAGAGCTCCCAGGCGCGGAGGCTGCCCTGGAATCTGGCTCTGTTAGGGTCAGCGCTCCCGTCCTGCCCGCCCTTCGCTCGGACCCCCGGAGCAGCACCCTGGGGGGGACGGGAAAACCTCGCCTGGCTTTAACACTCGCTGTCAACAGGAGCAGACAGCCTGTATGTCCCCCCATCCCACCACGGCCTCCTGCTGTGTACAACACACCCGCATGGCGTGCAACACACGGCCAGCGTACAGCCACGTCCCACACCTGTACTTAACACACAGAGCATGGGTCACACCCGCAGGGCATACAACACAAGGTCAGCCTACAGCCACGTCCCATGCCTGTACCTAACACACAGAGCATGGATCACAGCCGCAGGGCATGCAATGCATGTTCAGCATACAAACACACCCCCACACCTGTACCTAACACACACACAGCGTGGATCATACCCGCGGGGCATGCAACACACGGCCAGCGTACAACCGCATCCCACGCCTGTACCTAACACACAGAGCGTGGCTCACACCCCGCCAGGCACACACCTGCACAGTGTGTAACACATTGTCTATACACATGGTGTATAGAATATATTGAGTCTCTGTCACACGCGTGCTCACGCACACACACACACACACACACAGAGTATGTGCTATTGTGTCTGTACACACAGCGGGTAGGTAATATACTGCTGCTATACGTAACCTCCCCACCCTCCCCCCGTATATAATGTACACACAAACACGCGGGTATATACGATTGTCTCTATACTCACACACACACACACAAACACGCGGGTATATAAGATTGTCTCTATACTCACACACACACACACAAACACGCGGGTATATAAGATTGTCTCTATACTCACACACACACACACAAACACGCGGGTATATACGATTGTCTCTATACTCACACACACACACACAAACACGCGGGTATATACGATTGTCTCTATACTCACACACACACACACAAACACGCGGGTATATAAGATTGTCTCTATACTCACACACACACACACAAACACGCGGGTATATAAGATTGTCTCTATACTCACACACACACACACAAACACGCGGGTATATAAGATTGTCTCTATACTCACACACACACACACAAACACGCGGGTATATACGATTGTCTCTATACTCACACACACACACACAAACACGCGGGTATATACGATTGTCTCTATACTCACACACACACACACAAACACGCGGGTATATACGATTGTCTCTATACTCACACACACACACACAAACACGCGGGTATATAAGATTGTCTGCTATACTCACACACACACACACAAACACGCGGTATATAAGATTGTCTCTATACTCACACACACACACACAAACACGCGGGTATATACGATTGTCTCTATACTCACACACAGGGTTTGCACATCTATACAGCCCTCCGCATGGCATGCACTATACACCCTGTGTGCGTATATAACACACTGCCATAAACACACACACAGGATATCTAATATACTGTCTCTACACATGCAGGGTAGGTGTCGAATATCCTGTCTATACACACACACCACCATACACACCCTGTGTGTGAGTGTAACATACGCTGTCAGTACTTGCCCAAACGCAGAGTGTGTATACAACAGACAGAGAGCGTACACACACACACACACACGCCCTGTACACACCTCTCGCCCAGGCACACCGAGCTGTTTGGCTGGGAATTTCCTACGGGTTTGGTTTTTCGAATCCCAGCGGGCGACACGCAGGGCGCGGCCCGGCTGGAAACACCCGCTCGCTGGGAGGAATGAGCGGAGCCGCGGGTGAGCCGAGCAGAGAGGGAGAGACGGGGAATTTCCGCGCCTGGGGCGGGCGGAGAAGATGAACAGCCGGGGATGGAAATGGGGGTCAGTCAGGGGAGCTCCTGGCGTGAGCCGCTCACACCGGGCGAGGCCACGGCCCGAGCCCCGCCGGGAAAGCCGGCTGGCCACGAGGTCCCGATTCACGGGAATCCGAATTCCTGGGATGGGGGCTGCCGGCCATGAGCGCGTCGCAGCCCCGCGGGGGCCTCTGCCGGGCGCGTGGCCAAGCCGCGCCCACGGCCCAGCCCGCACGGCTAGAAACTCGGGGAATGGAAAGGGAGAGGTTCCTCCCGCGAGCCCGGGACTCCAGGAGCTGGGGGTTCAAGGGGCCGGAGCCCGCTGCCCCCCGCAAGTCCATGGAAAGGGAGGCTGAGCAGCCCATGCTGTGAGCCGCTCCAGCCTCCGGCCCAAAGAGCGCCACGCCCAGCCGGGCCAGAGAGACGCCAGGTAGTGCCACCGCGAGATGGGCAACGCACCAGCCGGGCCGGGCAAGGGCCGGAGAGACGCCGGGCCGGGCAGCACCACCGCGAGATGGGCCACGCACCAGCCGCGCCCAGCCAGGCCGGAGAGACGCCGGGCCGGGCAGCGCCACCGCGAGACGGACAATGCACCAGCCGGGCCCAGCCGGGCCGGAGAGACGCCGGGCCGGGCAGCGCCACCGCGAGACGGACAACGCACCAGCCGGGCCGGGCAATGGCCGGAGAGACGCCGGGCCGGGCAGCGCCACCGCGAGACGGGGCCACGCACCAGCCGCGCCCAGCCAGGCCGGAGAGACACCAGGCCGGGCGGCGCCACCGCGAGACGGGCAACGCACCAGCCGGGCCAGGCAAGGGCTGGAGAGACACCGGGCCGGGCAGCGCCACCGTGAGACGGGCAACGCACCAGCTGTGCCGGAGAGACGCCAGGTAGTGCCACCACGAGATGGGCAACGCACCAGCCGGGCCGGGCAATGGCCGGAGAGACGCCGGGCCGGGCAGCGCCACCGCGAGACGGGCCACGCACCAGCCGCGCCCAGCCGGGCCGGAGAGACACCGGGCCGGGCAGCGCCACCGCGAGACGGACAATGCACCAGCCGGGCCCAGCCGGGCCGGAGAGACGCCGGGCCGGGCAGCGCCACCGCGAGACGGGCCACGCACCAGCCGCGCCCAGCCGGGCCGGAGAGACACCGGGCCGGGCGGCGCCACCGCGAGACGGGCAACGCACCAGCCGGGCCGGGCAAGGGCTGGAGAGACACCGGGCCGGGCAGCGCCACCGCGAGACAGGCAACGCACCAGCTGTGCCGGAGAGACGCCAGGTAGTGCCACCGTGAGATGGGCCACGCACCAGCCGCACCCAGCCGGGCCGGAGAGACGCCGGGCCGGGCAGCACCACCGTGAGACGCGCCACGCACCAGCCGCACCCAGCCGGGCCGGAGAGACGCTGGGCCGGGCGGCGCCACCGCGAGACGGGCAACGCAGCAGCCGGGTCTTGCCAAATGCACAACCAGCGACCGCGGGCCGGGGAGAACCGGGGGGCCCGTCACAGCGCGGCACACAGCACCCGCTCGGGGTAAACACACACTCATGGCGTGTGACACGCGGGGGATACACACGCCCAGCCCGTCTGGTACAACACAGTGTGTCCATCACACAGACTGAACCACAACGCGCCGGGCCCAGGATGCAGCGGGGACGCTCACCTGCCAGCAGGGGGCAGTGCAGCGCGCACACACACACACACACACACACACACACACACACACACACACACACACACACACACACACACACGCCCCACAACGGCCCAGCCCTGCCCACGTTTGCACACGCAGCGGGTGTGTAAGTCCCAGCCCGGACACAGCCCCGATCCCGCACCGGGGCAAGGAGCTCGGGCCTCTCGGCCCCCCGGACACCAGGCGGGGGGGGCTGGGCCCCGGGTGCAGGGCCTCCCCCGGGGTGTGGGGCGCCGCGAGCGGGGGAGGAAGGGGCAGGACCTGACTCAGGAAGGGGAAGAGATAAAAGGAGGGAGGCGGGGGGGGAGCGAGGGGGTAGGGGGTCAGTGACCCCCCGCGCAACCCCAGTCCCTCCCCCAGGGTCATGCCCAGCTCGGGGTACCCCAAAAATGCACCCCCGCCACAGCCCCCCAGCAGCCCTCCCCCCCGCTCGGCCTCTGCCCCCCGGCTCCCCCCTCCGCAGCCCCCCCGAGCCCCCCCCGCCCGGCCTCTGCCCCCCGGCTCCCCCCTCCGCAGCCCCCCCGAGCCCCCCCCCCGCCCGGCCTCTGCCCCCCGGCGCCCCCCCCAGCAGCCCCCCCCGCCCGGCCTCTGCCCCCCGGCTCCCCCCCCAGCAGCCCCCCCCGCCCCCCGGGCTCTGCCCCCCGCCACCTGCGGGGCTGCTGGGGTCGGGCGGCGCCGCGCCCCGCCCGGGCTCTACCCCCCGCGCCCCGGGGCTCGGGGCCGGGCCATGGCGCCTGGTGCTGATGCTGCCGGCGATGGAGGATGCTCCGCTCGGCTCCGCTCGGCTCCGCTCCGGCTGCTGCGGCGGCGCCTCCCCCCGCGGCTGGGGGGGCCCGGCAGGAAGTGGGGGGGCGGGTGACGGGCTGCGCTGGCAGCCAATCAGCCTCGCGCCTGGCCTGCTCCGCCCCCGGCCCCCCTCGTGCCCCCCTTCCCTCTCCCCTCCCCCCTCCCCATGCCCCCTCTGTCCCCCCTCCCGCCAGCCCCCCCATCCCTCTCCCCTCCCCCCGCCCCATCCCCCTCTATCCACCCTTCCGCCAGCCCCCCATCCCCCCTCTATCCCCCCTTCCGCCAGCCCCCCCATCCCTCTCCCCTCCCCCCGCCCCATCCCCCTCTATCCCCCCTTCCTCCAGCCCCCCATCCCCCGCCCCTCCCCATCCCCCTCTATCCCCCCTTCCTCCAGCCCCCCCGCCCCTCCCCCCTCCCCATGCCCCCTCTATCCACCCTTCCGCCAGCCCCCCCATCCCTCTCCCCTCCCGCCGCCCCATCCCCCTCTATCCCCCCTTCCTCCAGCCCCCCCGCCCCTCCCCCCTCCCCATGCCCCCTCTATCCACCCTTCCGCCAGCCCCCCCATCCCTCTCCCCTCCCCACGCCCCATCCCCCTCTATCCCCCCTTCCTCCAGCCCCCCCATCCCTCTCCCCTCCCCCCGCCCCATGCCCCCTCTATCCCCCCTCCCGCCAGCCCCCCATCCCTCTCCCTCCCCCCGCCCCATCCCCCTCTATCCCCCCTTCCTCCAGCCCCCCATCCCTCTCCCCTCCCCCCGCCCCATGCCCCCTCTATCCACCCTTCCTCCAGCCCCCCATCCCCCGCCCCTCCCCATCCCCCTCTATCCCCCTTCCTCCAGCCCCCCCGCCCCTCCCCCCTCCCCATGCCCCCTCCCCCCTCTATCCCCCTTCCGCCAGCCCCCCCATCCCTCTCCCCTCCCCCCGCCCCATCCCCCTCTATCCCCCCTTCCTCCAGCCCCCCCGCCCCTCCCCCCTCCCCATGCCCCCTCTATCCACCCTTCCGCCAGCCCCCCATCCCCCCTCTATCCCCCCTCCTGCCAGCCCCCCATCCCTCTCCCCTCACCCCGCCCCATCCCCCTCTATCCCCCCTTCCTCCAGCCCCCCCATCCCTCTCCCCTCCCCCTGCCCCATCCCCCTCTATCCCCCCTTCCTCCAGCCCCCCCTTCCCTCTCCCCTCCCCATCCCCCCTCTATCCTCCCTTCCTCCAGCCGCCCTCCCCCCTCTATCCCCCCTTCCTCCAGCCCCCCATCCCTCTCCCCTCCCCCCTCCCCATCCCCCTCTATCCCCCCTTCCTCCAGCCCCCCCTCCCATCCCCCACTCTATCCCCTCCTCCCTCCAGCCCCCCATCCCCCGCCCCTCCCCATCCCCCTTTGTATCCCCCATCCCCTCCTTCCTCTATCCCCCTCCCCATCCCTCCGCCACCCCAGCCCCCCTTGTGTCCCCCCACCCCTGCCCTCCTTCCTCCAGCCCCCTCTTCTATCCCCCTCCCCTCTATCCCTCCCAGCTCTCCCTCCTCCATCCCCCCGCCCTCCTATCCCCCCAGCCAGCCAGCCCCCCTCCCCTCTTCTCTCCTCCCACCCCATCTCTCCATCCCTCCCCGCTCTGTCCCTCTTCCTGCCCCCATCCCCTCCATCACCCCCCACCCTCTATCCCCCCATCCCTCCCCCATCCCTCCCCGTCCAGCTCCAACTGCCAGGATCTGTCCATGTGCCCCATCCCCTGGTGCGGCTTTGGCCCGTCAGAGCCTAGGGCCGGCCAGACTGGGCCAGGACAGCGGCTCCCACCCGGCGTCCCGGCTCTGACAGCCCCGACCCCTCCGAGGGGGTGAACGGAGCAGGGCAGTTCTGGGGCGCCCCGGCCCGTCGGCCACTCCAGCGCCGGGCGCTCGGCATTGGGGGCACCCGGAGCTGCGTCCCTGCCCATCTCGGCTACCAGCCCGGCGGCTCCGTCTCCAGCCCTTCGCCCGGCCTCCTGCGGGCGCCGCGGCTTTCGCTGGCCACGGCGCGTCCCCTCGCCCTTGGTCCGCGGCTTCTCTTCCCTCCCGTCCGCCTTCGGCCTCCTGCCTCGGCTCGGCTCCTGCTCTTCCAGCCCTTCCTCCTCTCCGGCCTCCATCCTCCTGCTTCCCCTTCCTGCGTTCGTTCCCTCGCTCTCTGTTCGCCTCAGGCTGGGAGTCGGCGACGGGCTGGATCACTTGGTGATTCCCTGGTCTGCTCATTCCCTCCGGGGCACCAGTCAGAGACAGGAGCCGGGCTGGATGGGCCTGTGGTCTGACCCGGTCTGGCCACTCTGATGTTCTCTCTTCCGTGTGTCCACGTGCTCCTTCCTTTGCCTTCTCCGCTATTCGCTCCGTCCTTCGGGCTGCCTCCCGCTGCCGGGTCTCTGTCCTTCCCGCCCGGTCTCTGGGCTTCGGGTCAGGTCTGTGTCCCCCGCCCGGTCTCTGTCCTTCCCGCCCGGTCTCTGGGCTTCGGGTCCAGTCTGTGTCCCCCGCCCGGTCTCTGTCCTTCCTGCCCGGTCTCTCTCCTCCGCCCGGTCTCTGGGCTTCGGGTCCAGTCTGTGTCCCCCGCCCGGTCTCTCTCCTCCGCCCAGTCTCTGTCCTTCCCGCCCGGTCTCTGGGCTTCGGGTCCAGTCTGTGTCCTTCGCCCGGTCTCTCTCCTCCGCCCGGTCTCTGTCCTTCCCGCCCGGTCTCTGGGCTTCGGGTCCAGTCTGTGTCCCCCGCCCGGTCTCTGTCCTTCCCGCCCGGTCTCTCTCCTCCGCCCGGTCTCTGGGCTTCGGGTCCAGTCTGTGTCCCCCGCCCGGTCTCTCTCCTCCGCCCAGTCTCTGTCCTTCCCGCCCGGTCTCTGGGCTTCGGGTCCAGTCTGTGTCCTTCGCCCGGTCTCTCTCCTCCGCCCGGTCTCTGTCCTTCCCGCCCGGTCTCTGGGCTTCGGGTCCGGTCTGTGTCCTTCGCCCGGTCTCTCTCCTCCGCCCGGTCTCTGTCCTTCCCGCCCCGTCTCTGGGCTTCGGGTCCGGTCTGTGTCCTTCGCCCGGTCTCTCTCCTCCGCCCGGTCTCTGTCCTTCCCGCCCGGTCTCTGGGCTTCGGGTCCGGTCTGTGTCCTTCGCCCGGTCTCTCTCCTCCGCCCGGTCTCTGTCCTTCCCGCCCCGTCTCTGGGCTTCGGGTCCGGTCTGTGTCCTTCGCCCGGTCTCTCTCCTCCGCCCGGTCTCTGTCCTTCCCGCCCCGTCTCTGGGCTTTGGGTCCAGTCTGTGTCCTTCGCCCGGTCTCTCTCCTACGCCCGGTCTCTGTCCTTCCCGCCCCGTCTCTGGGCTTCGGGTCCAGTCTGTGTCCTTCGCCCGGTCTCTCTCCTCCGCCCGGTCTCTGTCCTTCCTGCCCGGTCTCTGGGCTTCGGGTCCAGTCTGTGTCCCCCGCCCGGTCTCTCTCCTCCGCCCGGTCTCTGTCCTTCCCGCCCCGTCTCTGGGCTTCGGGTCCAGTCTGTGTCCTTTGCCCGGTCTCTCTCCTCCGCCCGGTCTCTGTCCTTCCCGCCCGGTCTCTGGGCTTCAGGTCCAGTCTGTGTCCTTCGCCCGGTCTCTCTCCTCCGCCCGGTCTCTGTCCTTCCCGCCCGGTCTCTGGGCTTCGGGTCCAGTCTGTGTCCCCCGCCCGGTCTCTCTCCTCCGCCCGGTCTCTGTCCTTCCCGCCCGGTCTCTGGGCTTCGGGTCCAGTCTGTGTCCTTCGCCCGGTCTCTCTCCTCCGCCCGGTCTCTGTCCTTCCCGCCCGGTCTCTGGGCTTCGGGTCCAGTCTGTGTCCTTTGCCCGGTCTCTCTCCTCCGCCCGGTCTCTGTCCTTCCCGCCCGGTCTCTGGGCTTCGGGTCCAGTCTGTGTCCCCCGCCCGGTCTCTCTCCTCCGCCTGGTCTCTGTCCTTCCCGCCCGGTCTCTGGGCTTCGGGTCCAGTCTGTGTCCCCCGCCCGGTCTCTCTCCTCCGCCCGGTCTCTCTCCTTCCTGCCCCATCTCTGGGCTTCGGGTCCAGTCTGTGTCCCCCACCCGGTCTCTCTCCTCCGCCCGGTCTCTGGGCTTCGGGCCAGTCTGTGTCTCCCACCCGGTCTCTCTCCTCCGCCCGGTCTCTGTCCTTCCCGCCGAATCTCTGGGTTTCGGGTCCAGTCTGTGTTGTGTCCAGTCTCTCTCCTCCGCCCGGTCTCTGGGCTTCGGGTCCAGTCTGTGTCCTTCGCCCGGTCTCTCTCCTCCGCCCAGTCTCTGTCCTTCCCGCCCGGTCTCTGGGCTTCGGGTCCAGTCTGTGTCGTGTCCAGTCTCTCTCCTCCACCCAGTCTCTGGGCTTCGGGTCCAGTCTGTGTCCCCCACCCGGTCTCTCTCCTCCGCCCGGTCTCTGTCCTTCTTGCCCCATCTCTGGGCTTCGGGTCCAGTCTGTGTCCCCCACCTGGTCTCTCTCCTCCGCCCGGTCTCTGGGCTTCGGGCCAGTCTGTGTCTCCCACCCGGTCTCTCTCCTCCGCCCGGTCTCTGTCCTTCCCGCCCGGTCTCTGGGCTTCGGGTCCAGTCTGTGTCCTTCGCCCGGTCTCTGTCCTTCCCGCCCCATCTCTGGGCTTCGGGTCCGGTCTGTGTCCTTCGCCCGGTCTCTCTCCTCCGCCCGGTCTCTGTCCTTCCCGCCCGGTCTCTGGGCTTCGGGTCCGGTCTGTGTCCTTCGCCCGGTCTCTCTCCTCCGCCCGGTCTCTGTCCTTCCCGCCCGGTCTCTGGGCTTCGGGTCCGGTCTGTGTCCCCCGCCCGGTCTCTCTCCTCCGCCCGGTCTCTGTCCTTCCCGCCCGGTCTCTGGGCTTCGGGTCCGGTCTGTGTCCTTCGCCAGGTCTCTCTCCTCCGCCCGGTCTCTGTCCTTCCCGCCCGGTCTCTGGGCTTCGGGTCCAGTCTGTGTCCCCCGCCCAGTCTCTGGGCTTCGGGTCCAGTCTGTGTTGTGTCCAGTCTCTCTCCTCCGCCCGGTCTCTGGGCTTCGGGTCCAGTCTGTGTCCCCCGCCCGGTCTCTCTCCTCCGCCCAGTCTCTGTCCTTCCCGCCCCGTCTCTGGGCTTCGGGTCCAGTCTGTGTCCCCCGCCCGGTCTCTCTCCTCCGCCCGGTCTCTGTCCTTCCCGCCCGGTCTCTGGGCTTCGGGTCCGGTCTGTGTCCCCCGCCCGGTCTCTCTCCTCCGCCCGGTCTCTGTCCTTCCCGCCCGGTCTCCGGGCTTCGGGACCGGTCTGTGTCCTTCGCCCGGTCTCTCTCCTCCGCCCGGTCTCTGTCCTTCCCGCCCGGTCTCTGGGCTTCGGGTCCGGTCTGTGTCCCCCGCCCGGTCTCTCTCCTCCGCCCGGTCTCTGTCCTTCCCGCCCGGTCTCCGGGCTTCGGGACCGGTCTGTGTCCTTTGCCCGGTCTCTCTCCTCCGCCTGGTCTCTGTCCTTCCCGCCCGGTCTCTGGGCTTCGGGTCCAGTTTGTGTCCCCCGCCCGGTCTCTCCTCCGCCTGGTCTCTGTCCTTCCCGCCCGGTCTCTGGGCTTCGGGTCCAGTCTGTGTCCCCCGCCCGGTCTCTGGGCTTCGGGTCCAGTCTGTGTTGTGTCAGTCTCTCTCCTCCGCCCGGTCTCTGGGCTTCGGGTCCAGTCTGTGTCCCCCGCCCGGTCTCTCTCCTCCGCCCAGTCTCTGTCCTTCCCGCCCCGTCTCTGGGCTTCGGGTCCAGTCTGTGTCCCCCGCCCGGTCTCTCTCCTCCGCCCGGTCTCTGTCCTTTCCGCCCCGTCTCTGGGCTTCGGGTCCAGTCTGTGTCCCCTGCCCGGTCTCTCTCCTCCGCCCGGTCTCTGTCCTTCCCGCCCGGTCTCTGGGCTTCGGGTCCGGTCTGTGTCCCCCGCCCGGTCTCTCTCCTCCGCCCGGTCTCTGTCCTTCCCGCCCGGTCTCTGGGCTTCGGGACCAGTCTGTGTCCTTTGCCCGGTCTCTCTTCCTCCGCCTGGTCTCTGTCCTTCCCGCCCGGTCTCTGGGCTTCAGGTCCGGTCTGTGTCCTTCGCCCGGTCTCTCTCCTCCGCCCGGTCTCTGTCCTTCCCGCCCGGTCTCTGGGCTTCGGGTCCAGTCTGTGTCCCCCGCCCGGTCTCTCTCCTCCGCCCGGTCTCTGTCCTTCCCGCCCCGTCTCTGGGCTTCGGGTCCAGTCTGTGTCCCCGCCCGGTCTCTCTCCTCCGCCCGGTCTCTGTCCTTCCCGCCCCGTCTCTGGGCTTCGGGTCCAGTCTGTGTCCCCCGCCCCGTCTCTGGGCTTCGGGTCCAGTCTGTGTCCCCCGCCCGGTCTCTCTCCTCCGCCCGGTCTCTGTCCTTCCCGCCCCGTCTCTGGGCTTCGGGTCCGGTCTGTGTCCTTCGCCCGGTCTCTCTCCTCCGCCCGGTCTCTGTCCTTCCCGCCCGGTCTCTGGGCTTTGGGTCCGGTCTGTGTCCCCCGCCCGGTCTCTCTCCTCCACCCGGTCTCTGTCCTTCCCGCCCGGTCTCTGGGTTTCGGGTCCAGTCTGTGTTTGTGTCCAGTCTCTCTCCTCCGCCCGGTCTCTGGGCTTCGGGTCCAGTCTGTGTCCCCCACCCGGTCTCTCTCCTCCGCCCGGTCTCTGTCCTTCCTGCCCCGTCTCTGGGCTTCGGGTCCAGTCTGTGTCCTTCGCCCGGTCTCTCTCCTCCGCCCGGTCTCTGTCCTTCCCGCCCGGTCTCTGGGCTTCGGGTCCAGTCTGTGTCCTTCGCCCGGTCTCTGGGCTTCGGGTCCAGTCTGTGTCCCCCACCCAGTCTCTCTCCTCCGCCCGGTCTCTGGGCTTCAGGTCCAGGTCTGTGTCTCCCACCCGGTCTCTCTCCTCCGCCCGGTCTCTCTCCTTCCTGCCCCGTCTCTGGGCTTCGGGTCCAGTCTGTGTCCTTCGCCCGGTCTCTCTCCTCCGCCCGGTCTCTGTCCTTCCCGCCCCGTCTCTGGGCTTTGGGTCCAGTCTGTGTCCCCGCCCGGTCTCTCTCCTCCACCCGGTCTCTGGGCTTCGGGTCCAGTCTGTGTTGTGTCCAGTCTCTCTCCTCCGCCCGGTCTCTGGGCTTCGGGTCAAGTCTGTGTCCTTCGCCCGGTCTCTCTCCTCCGCCCGGTCTCTGTCCTTCCCGCCCGGTCTCTGGGCTTCGGGTCCGGTCTGTGTCCTTCGCCCGGTCTCTCTCCTCCGCCCGGTCTCTGTCCTTCCCGCCCGGTCTCTGGGCTTCGGGTCCGGTCTGTGTCCTTCGCCCGGTCTCTCTCCTCCGCCCGGTCTCTGTCCTTCCCGCCCCGTCTCTGGGCTTCGGGTCCGGTCTGTGTCCTTCGCCCGGTCTCTCTCCTCCGCCCGGTCTCTGTCCTTCCCGCCCGGTCTCTGGGCTTCTGGTCCGGTCTGTGTCCTTTGCCCGGTCTCTCTCCTCCGCCCGGTCTCTGTCCTTCCCGCCCGGTCTCTGGGCTTCGGGTCCGGTCTGTGTCCTTTGCCCGGTCTCTCTCCTCCGCCCGGTCTCTGTCCTTCCCGCCCGGTCTCTGGGCTTCGGGTCCAGTCTGTGTCCCCCGCCCCGTCTCTCTCCTCCGCTCCGTCTCTCTCCTTCGTTCCTTCTCTCTCGTCCGTCACCCTCTGTCTCTTTCATTCTCTCCCCCCGGCCGGCCGGGGGTCCTGGGCAGACGGAGGGGGGCTGAGGATGCTGGGAGTTCGGAGGGGCCGGGGTTTGCCACAACGGGCGGGGGCGGGGGTGCAATGGGCGGAGTGGCCGGTTACCGTGACGGTTACCATGGCGATAGGGTTGGGTTGATGGGCATGGGGCTGGCAGTTGTCACGGTAACATGACAGGGTTAGTGGCGAGTGAGGTGACATGGTGGGGTTGGCGGTTGCCTTGGCAGGGTGGGTGGTTGTTATGGTGACATGGAGAGGGTGACCGGTTGCCATGTTGGAATTAGTGGTTGCCATAGTGGCCAGGTCCAGGGTTGCCACGGTGACATGACGGGGTGGGGGCAGTTGCCATGGTTGCACAGCGGCCATTTTACCCAGGCCACTCTTGAGGGGCTCAGGCTTCGCCCTGGGCATTAGGCCCCAAACCGGAAGTGTCTCCCACCCCATCAGGGCCTCCCCCACCAGATTCCCCATCCCCTGCCAAGACCCTCCTCCAATCACTCCTGGGTCCCTGAGCTAATTGGACGCTGATTGGATCAAGGGGATGTCGATGAACCTGTGTCCCGCCCTATTACCATACCGCAGCCAATTAGTCTTCTGGCTGTTAGAGTGACAGAAGCAATGACCAATAAAAATCCCTCTGGCCGCAGCGAGATCCCGCCCCCACGTCGATGATGAGCGTCGGATCGGTGCTGTGAATCAAGATTTTCTCCCCGCCAAGCGCCAATATCCGCCTCTTTCCTCATCCACCAATCAGGTAAAGCTAAGCCTTGATAGACAGGAGTAGAAGCCAATAGTAATAATCTGTGTCCCTGGCCACTAGGAAGAGGGTTCTAAACAGCATTGCCCAATAGGAGATAGGCAGATTCTGATTGACAGCCAGATGACCCAATAGAAATGCTAGCTAGACGTACGGCAGGTCTTACTGAGAAGCAGCCAATGGAATCCGTCGATAATTTTGATTGACAGCATCTGAGTCCATTGAGCGAGCGGAGCATTGATTGGCCGTCGGGGTGGCCAATGGGATTATCTAGGGGATGGAGGAGGCGTTCCCGTCCAGGGGGGCGGAAGATGGCGGCAGGAACGGGCCCGGGGGTCCCGGACGGGGGCCCCGAGGTGCCAAACCGCGACCGCGGCGCCTTCGAATGTAACATCTGCCTGGAGCCGGCCCCGGGAGGCAGTGATCGGGCTCTGCGGGCACCTGTACTGGTGAGGGGCGGGGCGGGTGGAGGCGGGGCAGGTGAAGGGGCGGAGCGAGTCAGGGCGGGGGCGGGGCACAGTGAAGGGGGAGGGGTGTGTCAGGTGGGGGCGGAGCAGGGTGAAG
>JBAIAC010000615.1:0-149910 GCA_037349315.1 Chelydra serpentina
CCAGCCAGGGGCCCCGAACCCCTTCCAGAGCCCAGACCCCCAGCCAGGGGCCCCAGACCCCCCCAGAGCCCAGCTCCCAGCCAGGGGCCCCAGACCCCCCCAGAGCCCAGACCCCCAGTCAGGGGCCCCAGACCCCCCCAGAGCCCAGCCAGGGGCCCCAGACCCCCCCAGAGCCCAGCCCCCAGCCAGGGGCCCCAGACCCGCCCAGATCCTAGTCCCCAGCCAGGGGCCCCGGACCCCCCCCCCAGAGCCCAGAGCCCCAGCCAGGGGCCCCAGACCCCAGTCAGGGGCCCCAGACCCCCCCCCAGAGCCCAGCCAGGGGCCCCAGACCCCCCCCCAGAGCCCAGCCCCAAGCCAGGGGCCCCAGACCCCCCCAGAGCCCAGCCCCCAGCCAGGGGTCCCGGACCCCCCACAGAGCCCAGACCCCCAGTCAGGGGCCCCCGACCCCAGCTAGGGGCCCCAGACCCCAGCCCCCAGCCAGGGGCCCCAGACCCCCAGCCAGGGGCCCCAGAGCCCCCCAGAGCCCAGACCCCCAGACAGGGGCCCCAGACCCCCCCCAGAGCCCAGACCCCCAGCCAGGGGCCCCAGACCCCCCCCAGAGCCCAGACCCTCAGCCAGGGGCCCCAGACCCCCCCCAGAGCCCAGACCCTGAGCCAGGGGCCCCAGACCTCCCCAGAGCCCAGACCCCCAGCCAGGGGCCCAAGACCCCCAGCCAGGGACCCCAGACGCCTCCCAGAGCCCAGACCCCCAGCCCCAGACCCCTGCCAGACCCCCGCCAGACGCCCCAGCCCCAGACCCCCGCCAGACCCCCAGCCAGGGGCCCCAGCCCCCAGCCAGGGGCCCCAGACCCCCCCAGAGCCCAGCCCCCAGCCAGGGGCCCCAGACCCCCACAGAGCCCAGCCCCTAGCCAGGGGCCCCAGACCCCCACAGAGCCCAGCCCCCAGCCAGGGGCCCCAGACCCCCAGCCAGGGGTCCCAGACCCCCCCCAGAGCCCAGCCCCCAGCCAGGGGCCCCAGACCCCCCCCAGAGCCCAGCCCCCAGCCAGGGGTCCGAGACCCCCCCCAGAGCCCAGCCCCCAGCCAGGGGCCCCAGACCCCACCAGAGCCCAGATCCCCAGCCAGGGGCCCCAGACCCCCCCCAGAGCCCAGACCCCCACCCAGGGGCCCCAGACCCGCCCAGACCCCCAGCCAGGGGCCCCAGACCTCCCCAGAGCCCAGACCCCGAGCCAGGGGCCCCAGACCCCCACCAGAGCCCAGCCCCCAGCCAGGGACCCCAGACCCCCGCCAGAGCCCAGACAGGGCCCCAGACCTCCCCTGAGCCCAGACCCCCAGCCAGGGGCCCCAGACCCCCAGCCAGGGACCCCAGACGCCCCCCAGAGCCCAGCCCCCCAGCCAGGGGCCCCAGCCCCCCAGCCAGGGGCCCCATACCCCCCCAGAGCCCAGCCCCCAGCCAGGGGCCCCATACCCCCCCAGAGCCCAGCCCCTAGCCAGGGGCCCCAAACACCCCCAGAGCCCAGCCCCCAGCCAGGGACCCCAGACCCCCCCCAGAGCCCAGACAGGGCCCCAGACCTCCCCTGAGCCCAGACCCCCAGCCAGGGGCCCCAGACCCCCAGCCAGGGACCCCAGACGCCCCCCAGAGCCCAGCCCCCCAGCCAGGGGCCCCAGCCCCCCAGCCAGGGGCCCCATACCCCCCCAGAGCCCAGCCCCCAGCCAGGGGCCCCATACCCCCCCAGAGCCCAGCCCCTAGCCAGGGGCCCCAAACACCCCCAGAGCCCAGCCCCCAGCCAGGGGCCCCAGACCCCCAGCCAGGCGTCCCAGACCCCCCCAGAGCCCAGCCCCCAGCCAGGGGCCCCAGACCCCCCCCAGAGCCCAGCCCCCAGCCAGGGGCCCCAGACCCCCCCCAGAGCCCAGACCCCCAGCCAGGGGCCCCAGACCCCCAGCCAGGGGCCCCAGACCCCTGCCCCCAGCCAGGGGCCCCAGACCCCCCCCAGAGCCCGTCCCCCAGCCAGGGGCCCCAGACCCCCCCCAGACCCCAGACCCCCAGCCAGGGGCCCCAGACCCCCCCCCCAGAGCCCAGACCCCCAGCCTGGGGCCCCAGACCCCCCCCCCAGAGCCCAGACCCGCAGCCAGGGGCCCCAGACCCCCCCCCCAGAGCCCAGACCCCCAGCCAGGGGCCCCAGACCCCCCCCCAGAGCCCAGACCCCCAGCCAGGGGCCCCAGACCCCCCCCCAGAGCCCAGACCCTGAGCCAGGGGCCCCAGACCTCCCCAGAGCCCAGACCCCCACCAGAGCCCATCCCCCAGCCAGGGACCCCAGACCCCCCCCAGAGCCCAGACAGGGCCCCAGACCTCCCCTGAGCCCAGACCCCCAGCCAGGGGCCCCAGACCCCCCCCTCCCCCAGCCAGGGGCCCAAGACCCCCAGCCAGTGACCCCAGACGCCCCCCAGAGCCCAGACCCCCAGCCCCAGACCCCCGCCAGACCCCCAGCCAGGGGCCCCAGCCCCAGACCCCCGCCAGACCCCCAGCCAGGGGTCCCAGACCCCCCCCAGAGCCCAGCCCCCCAGCCAGGGGCCACAGACCCCCCCGAGAGCCCAGACCCCCAGCCAGGGGCCCCAGACCCCCCCAGAGCCCAGACCCCGAGCCAGGGGCCCTAGAGCCCCCCATGGGGGGAGGGGGAGACAATGGGGGTTCGGTGGGGGAGGGGCAGAGACCTGCTCGGGGGGGGGGGTCACCCTGGGTGCGGCTCGTGGCTCTATGGGGAGAAAGGGGGCGGGGGGTCCCCAGGGCCGGGGGCAGCGGTAAATCCGAGCGGGGGTCTCAGCTTCCCCCCCCCGCCGGGGGTCACCGAATCTTCTCCCCCCGCCCCGATCTGTGCATGCCCAGTGCCGCGAGACACAAAACTCTTCAATGGCGCGTTTGTAACGTCACTTCCGGTCCCTTCAGGAGCGCCAGGAACTACATCTCCCAGCCTGCCCCGGGAGCCGCTTCCGCCCTCTTCAGCGCAGTTCAGGGAGCGTGTTAACAGCTGTTACTGCGCATGCTCAGTGCTGTGGCCAGGGAGCAGGGAGAACAAAGCCCAGAGCCCGGTGGCGGGGCAGCTCCTGGGGGCGGGGCAGCTCCTGGGGGCGGGTCTCTGTCACTGCCCGGGGGCGGGGCAGCTCCTGGGGGCGGGGCTCTGTCTCAGCCCGGGGGTGGGCAGCTCCTGGGGGCGGGGCTCTGGCACAGCCCGGTGGCGGGGCAGCTCCTGGGGGCGGGGCTCTGCACAGCCTGGGGGCGGGTCAGCTCCTGGGGGCGGGGCTCTGGCTCTTTTGGGAGGCGGGGGCGGGGCAGCTCCTGGGGGCGTGGCTCTAGCACAGTCCGGGGGCGGGGCAGCATCTGGGGGCGGGGCTCTGGCACAGCCCGGGGGCGGGGCAGCTCCTGGGGGCGGGGCTCTGGCACAGCCCGGGGGCGGGGCAGCGCCTGGGGGCGGGGCGCTGGCTCCATTGGGAGCCGGGGGCGGGGCTGAACAGCGGCTCCCTGGGGGAGTCCTGTGTTTGCCGGCAGCGCTGGTGGCAGGTGTCCAGGTGGGGACAGAGCCTGGGGCCGGGGGTTCCCCTGTGTGGGGCCGGGGCCGGCGGGGGTACGAGCCGGAGCTGCGGGCGGGGGAAGGACAGTGGGACACGTGCGGGGTGGAGCGTCCCCTGGGAGCCAGGAAAGTCCGGGGGAGAAAAAAGTGTCTGTGTGTGTGTGTTTCTGACTGTGTGTGTGTGTCTGTGTGTGTGTGTGTCGGTGTGTGTGTGTGTCTGACTGTGTGTGTGTGTCTGTGTGTGTGTGTGTTACTGTGTGTGTGTCAGTGTGTGTGTGTGAGTCGGTGTGTGTGTGTCATTGTGTATCTGTCAGTGTGTGTGTGTGTCAGTGTGTGTGTGTGTCAGTGTGTGTGTGTGTGTCCGTGTGTGTGAGTCGGTGTGTGTGTGTCATTGTGTATCTGTCAGTGTGTGTGTCATTGTGTGTGTGTGTCAGTGTCTGTGTGTGTCTGCGCTCTATTTGCATCCTTGTGCCACGTCCCTCTCACACACTGATCACAATTCTCTCTCCGCTTCTTCCCCTTTGCTCTCCCCTCACCACGTGGCTACAAAAATCCCACAATGACGGACTCTCCCGTCTCTTCTTTTGCCCCATTTTCTCCATCAGTCTCCAACGGCCATTTACATTCTCCCCAGATTTGGGATGTTCCCCCCCCCCCAGTTTATCTGCAGCCCTTTGTCCTCGTTCGGGTGGGAAATTGCTGCCCCGAGTCACTCCCCAAAGGGGGTCGGGGTTGGGGGGGCTGTTTGGGGAGCCCCGAGACGTGGCTGCCTCAGGGGTGGTGATGGGGCGGCTGTTCTCTGCCAGCAACAGGGCTTGGCCGGGGCCCAGGAGGGAACAGGAGGAGCCGGTGTCCCTATGGAGCCTGCCCAGCCCCTTTGCTTCTGCTCCTTTCTAGCGTTTCCTTCACAGACTTTATTACTGGGGAGGCTGGAAAATGTCTCTGGGCTGAGCCCCGGCAGGAGGGGCCAGGTCCCCACTGGAGTAAAGAGAGGAAGCGTTTCCCCAGCATGGCAGAATGTCGGGTGTGTGTCTGCAGGAAAAGGGCCTGGGGGGATCGTGACGTGAAATTAACTAAACCCTGTTCTGCAACCCCCACAACTTTCTCCTCTCGCCCCGCCCCCAACGAACAAGCGACAGTGACACCGGGTGGCCACGTGGGGTAATGCACACAGCCCCTAGTTCTTATAGTATGGGAACAAGTAAATAACTTTTCCTTATTCACTTCCTCCACACCACTCATAATTTAATATACCTCTATCATACCCCCCTTAGTCTCCTCTTTTCCAAGCTAAAAAGTCCTAGCCTCTTTAATCTCTCCTCATATGGGACCCATTCCAGACCCCTAATCATTTTAGTTGCCCTTCTCTGAACCTTTTCTAATGCCAGTATATCCTTTTTGAGATGAGACCACAATTGTACGCAGTATTCAAGATGTGGGCGCACTATGGATTTGTATAGGGCAGTAAGATATTCTCCGTCTTATTCTCTATCCCCTTTTTAAATTATTCCTAACATCCCGTTTGCTTTTTTGACTGCCGCTGCACACTGCATGGACATCTTTAGAGAACTATCCACGATGACTCCAAGATCTTTTTCCTGATTAGTTGTAGCTAAATTAGCCCCCATCATATTCTATGTATAGTTGGGGTTATTTTTTCCAATGTGCATTACTTTACATTTAGCCACATTAAATTTCATTTGCCATTTTATTGCCCAATCATTTAGTTTTGTGAGATCTTTTGTAGTTCTTCACAGTCTGCTTTGGTCTTAACTATCTTGAGCAGCTTAGTATCATCTGCAAACTTTGCCACCTCACTGTTTACCCCTTCTTCCAAATCATTTATGAATAAGTCGAATAGGATTGGTCCTAGGACTGACCCTTGGGGAACACCACTAGTTACCCCTCTCCATTGAGAAAATGTACCATTTATTCCTACCCTTTGGTCTCTCATTGTACCAAAAGGGGAGATGGTTGCTTCTAAAGGAAGGAGAAGATTAAATGCATCCGAGGAGGATGGGATTCGAACCCATGCGTGCAAAGCACAATGGATTAGCAATCCATCACCTTAACCACTCGGCCACCTCACCTAAGCTGTCAAAAAAAAGACAGGAGGAGAAATCTAAGAGCAGTAGAGATAGGGCTACTCAGGAGTTTTTAAATACTAAGTGTAAGCAGGGTCTGGATGAGCTCCCCCTCACATCGAGTGATGAGCTGGGGAAAGACTTCAGGACCAGACCGTGTTTGCACAGACACCCCTACTCGGCCTAGGTATGCAGCATGCTGGGGCCGCTTTGCCAAAGGAACCAGTTCTGGCTGGTGTTGGGTTACAAATCACTGTAGCATCGAGTGGAATGAAATGTTATTCTCCTTCCTGTCCGAGTGAAGGGCGGCAGAACATACCAAGTCCGTCCTGATGGAGGGGCGAGGTGGGTGAGAAATACCTTTTATTGCACTGCATAGAAGTGATTGAGGACGTCACCCTAATCCAGTGGTCCCCAAACTTTTCACACTGTGCCCTCTTGTGCGTGTCTGCGGCCCCTCGGAAGCCGCAGTCGAGAACCGGGGCTGAGAGCAGGGCCATGGCTTCCTAGGGAGAGGGGAGCGGACAGGGGTAAGGGGAACGAGGCTGGGCCAGGAGCCAGGGGCCCAGGCTGAGGGTAGGGTTGGGGAAGAGCTGGGGCAGACGAGGGCTGAGTGGGGCTCCCTCCGTGCCCTCAGTGTGGGATCAGAACCCCGACATGGGGGCCAATGCTAGGAGAAAGGGTCCTGCCATCTAGAGCTGAGGGCATGGGGCCACCGCCAGAGCACGTGTCCGACCGGTGGCATCCCTGCACCACAGCCAGGGCCTGGGACATGTGAGGGGGAGACTGTGAACGTCCCGTCTGTCCCAGAGACGCTGTTTGCGATATCCCTGAGCCACAGAACGAGGTGACGTGTTTCCCTTGAACCGTTCCCATTTTCCTTATGGTTTAAATCGATTGCTCTTTAATCCATTGGATTTGCTTGAGGCACATGCAACGATTAGTGGGTCAGGGAAGCATCCAGAGCGGAGAGAGAACCCCAGAGTGGGGACACCCCAGCCCCTGCACTAAGTGACCACAACAAGACTGGGGGGTCGAGCCCCCCAGGGGTCCTGGGCCCAGCCTTGTTGGGGTCACAAGGACTCTGCCACACACGAGAGTAGACAGAGAGTCCTCGAGGTCAGGCTGCCTCTGGGTGAGGGAGTGGGAGTGGGGACTCAGGTCCTTTCACTAGCCCATTCCACCGGGGTCGTGGATAAGCCAGGAAAGTTTGCTACACTAGCAGGACCAGAACCCTGTCACGGAGTATAGGGGAGTCCGGCCCTGCACCCCTCTTCCCCGGATTCACTGGGAGTCTCAGCCAGCCAGTAGAACAGAAGGTTTATTAGAGATGCCAGGAACACAGCCCAACCAGAGCTTGTCAGTACATCCAGGACCCCTCAGTCGGGTCCTTCCGGGGGGCAGGGAGCTTAGACCCCAGCCTGGGGCTCCCTGCATTTCGCCCCACAGCTCCAAACGGGGCAGGGAGGCCAGACCCTGTCTGCCTCCCTCCCTCTTCTCCTGCCAGCTCCAAACTGAAACTCTCCAGCCCCTCCTCCCCCTTTGTCTGCTTCCCGGGCCAGGAGGTCACCTGATCCCTTTGTTCCCACACCTTCAGCTCATACCTTTGCCGGGGGAGGGGCCGGGCCATCTCTTGCCAGGAGACAGAGCCATTCTCTGTGTCCAGGCCTCTGCCTTCTAGGGCTTTGTAACAATCATGCACCGTTGTCCCACCACCTAGAAACTCAAGCACCGCATAGGGGAAACCGAGGCACCCACACAGTACTCAGGGAAACCTTAACAACAGTCCTAGTTTGTCACAAACCCCCTTTACACTGGCACTCTGTCCTCATCGCTTCTCTCCCTCTCTCCCCTCGGGTCTCTCAGCACCTGGCCCCACAGCGCTTCCTGCCAGCCCCAGACTGCGCTGTCTGGGCCTTCTCCTGTGGGTTTGAGCCTCTCTCCTGACTCAGCAGGAGCAAGGGGCCTGTCCAGGAAATGGCCAGGGCCTCTGGGAACCCGGGGGTGGCTCTGGACACCACCAGGGATCATTTGGCTTCTGGCACACAAGGGAACTTAAAAAGCTGAGTGCCCAGACATGGGGCTTGAACCCTGGACTAAGAACTTGATGCTTTACTGACAGAACTAGTCCAGTTTAGCGAGTGTAGTTACCTGCTGTAACCACAAGAGCAGGCAGGTAAAAGAAAGGCAAAAAAAGTCCCAGGAGCCCTTCCTCTTTTTCTCCACGGCCACAGCCCATCAGCAGGATTCCTCCTCCTCCTCCTCCCTCCTGTGCCCCAGTGCCACTAAATCTCTGCACCTAGACAGCCGGTCCGGCCTCTGCCCCCCAATCCCCCATGCTTAAGCCTCCCGACCAAATCCTGCCCCTGGCTCCATGGAACTGAGTCTCACATCTCGCTGGGAACTCGACTCCTTGTGCCCAGAGTGTCTCTGCCCCCTCCGTAGATGACCTGAGTAACACAGTGTCCATCTTCTCTAAAGAAGTGCTTGGAGAGACTTTTCCCATGTGACTGTGTGGCCTAATGGATCAGGCGTCTGACTTCGGATCAGAAGATTGAGGGTTCGAGTCCCTTCGCGGTTGTACTTTGTGCACTTTCCGCATTGTCCTGAATGTCCGGCTTTCTTCACGGCTGGAGTCTCTTCTTGGCCGCTCTGGCTTCAGCTACAGCCCCAGGAAGGAGGTTGTCAGGGTTCCCTCTGAACTCTGGGGTACAGTCATGGGCACCTGCCGGAAAGACCCCCGAAGCTTAGTTTTACCAGCTTAGGATAAAAACTGCCCCAAGGCACAAATCCCTTTTGTCCTTGAACGTTACGCTGCCACCACCAAGTGATTTAAAGAAACATTTAGAGAGGGTGTAACAAAGTGGGACTGTTCCTAATGTTTCCTCTGAATACTGTGTGGGTGCCTCAGTTTCCCCTATGCCTCAGTTTCCCCTCTGCATTTCTTAAGACTCTAGGTGGTGGAATAAGTCTCTAGGTGTGATTGTTGCAAAGCCCTAGAGGGCCAGTGTGATGACACAGAATGGCCGACACCCTGTCTCCTGGCAACTGCTGGCCTGGGCCCCTTCCCTGCAAATGTGCCGCCTGAAGGGTTTGGGGAACAAAGGGATCAGGTGATCTCCTGGCCCAGGAAGGAGACAAAGGCAGAGGTGGGGCTGGAGAGTTTGGAGCTGGCTGGGCACATGGAGGGAGGTCCAGACGGACCTCTGGCCTCCCCAGCCCCCAAGATGGACCTGACTGAGGGGTCCTGTTCTCTGTACCTACAAGCTCTGGTTTAGACCCTGTTCCTGTTGTGTAATAAACCTTCTGTTTCACTGGCCGGCTGAGAGTCACGTCTGACGGCGGAGTTGGGGGGCAGGGCCCTCTGGCTTCCCCACGAGCCCCGCTGGGTGAAGAAGGGGATGCTGAATGCTCCGGGGTCAGACCCAGGAAGGTGGAAGCTGGGGAAGCTTCTTGCCCTGGAGACAGTCGGCTCAGCGAGGAGGCTCCTCCAAAGTCCTGACTGGTTTCGTGGGGAGCAGTTCCAGAGCATCGCCCGGGGACTCCGTGACAGGGGCAGAGCGGTGACTGGGGAGCTCAGGGCCGGGATAGAAGGGGCTGCGGGTCGGGAGTGAGGGGCACCGGCAGACAAGTGACTGGGGAGCTCAGGGCTGGGATAGAAGGGGCTGCGGGTCGGGAGTGAGGGGCACCGGCAGATGTTATACAGACAAAACTACACAGGATCGTTTCAGAGGAAAAGACAAGATGCCACGTTTAACAATTAGATCTAGAACCACTAGCTAATCTCTCTCTCTCTCTCTCCCTCCGGGTTGTACTCCTGGCTGTGGGAGGAACGGGGGGGTCTAGTGGATTAGAGGGGGCGGGCGAGGGGTCAAAGAGGAAACATCTCCCTTTTCAGCTTCAATGCACATTGCCCAAGAACCTGGCTTCTCATGTCTTAGGTTCTGTCGCCATCGTGTGGCCATTTCATTTCACTTCTTATTGGTAGCTGGTTTGGGCACCTCGCCCAGAACCGTTGTTTCCTGGGGAGAGACGGAGCAGTAGAAGCCACATTGATTTAATCCTCTGAAAAACAGCTACGGATTAAACTATTCCCCAGACAGCTCAGTCCCAGCCGCCCTCCCTCGCTGCTGCCCGTGACGCTCGGTTCTCCCCACAGCCCCAAGAACTGCTGGGCGCAAGTCCTGGGCCCGACGTGCAGTGAATGTGGGGGTGACTCTGCCTGCCCAGACTGGTCAGTAGAAAGATTCAGACCCACACTCTGTCTGGGGGAGGAGATACACACGTGTTGTGGGATTGGTTTTCTCCTTTTAAATGTACTGGATCATTTCCATGGCAAAACTATTTGTACGAGACTGTTGAAAAAGGAAGAACCCATGAAAATACCCCTGGGGGAGAGGGGGTGTCTGAGAGCCGGGGGAGAGATGGAGATTTTCATGAATCGGGGACAGGCCAAAGCAGGGCCTTTAACTGGAGCAAAGGGGGAGGTTTTTGTGCAGTTCCATGTTAACCAGCCTCACATCCTGTATCCCTAATGCCCCACCCTGCCCCCAACATGTGACCTAGAGCCTCCCCTCTGGCCAAGCCCCCTGGGACTCCTGAGACAGCCCCACTGGCCTGGCCATGCTCCCCACTGCAAAACCTGCAGATCCCCCAGCACCTCTCCTAGCTGGATCCCCTGGCAGCCAGATGTCTCTGCAGAACTGCCGTAGTTCCTCTCCTGGGTGTCTGGTCAAGGACAGTTACTGGCTTCTCCTGAGAGCGCAGCTGAGAAATGACTCACTCGTCTCCGGATTCTCTCCTGTGGGCTCTGAGAAGCAGGGTGGGGCGTGTATGATACAGTCCATGCAACATTCCCCGTTCGTCCCAGCCCTGGTATGTCGCCAGTAGCCGCTGTCCCCTGGCAGCAGCAAAGGAAGTTTCCCACCGTCCAGGAGACTCCAGACTTGGACCCAAGGCAACTTCAGGCTTCTCCCCTCTCCCTTCTTGGAATCAAATTCATGTTTGTGCCAAGAGTTAAAGCAGCCAAACTCCCCGAGTCTGAATCAATGTCACAAGGTCCCAGTGTCTCCATGGAAGACAATTTGTGAAATCCCAGATGAGTGGAGTTAAATCGGTTCTCAGCCTGAGTCCTTTGCTCTTAATCCTGAGGATATTGTCCCACCATGGGGCCATTTCCCGCCTCTCTTACAGACAGAAGCACAATTTTCTCTGCACAGACACAGGAACAGCGAGATCTGTCTCTGTCCCTTGTGCAAAGCTGAAATCCCTCAGTGTGCTGGAATTTAAGTGATGGAAGCGTCAATCCCTGGCCGGGTGGGGGCTGAGGCTGGTGCTCAAGTCAAAGCAGCTACCAGGCAAAAGACAGGCTCCCACGTCACTGGAGAGAGCAAGACTGCTCCCTACGAAGCCAGTCAGGACTCTGGAGGAGCCTCCTCGCTGAGCCGACTGTCTCCAGGGCAAGAAGCTTCCCCAGCTTCCACCTTCCTGGGTCTGACCCTGGAGCATTCAGCATCCCCTTCTTCACCGAAGCGAGTCCACACAATCGGGGCTCGTGGGGAAGCCAGGGGGCCCTGCCCCCAACTCCACCGTCAGACGTGACTCTCAGCCAGCCAGTAAAACAGAAGGTTTATTACACAACAGGAACAGGGTCTAAACCAGAGCTTGTAGGTACAGAGAACAGGACCCCTCAGTCAGGTCCATCTTGGGGGGTGGGGAGGCCAGAGCCCATCTGGACCTCCCTCCATTTGCCCAGCCAGCTCCAAACTCTCCAGCCCCACCTCTGCCTTTGTCTCCTTCCCTGGCCAGGAGATCACCTGATCCCTTTGTTCCCCAACCCCTTCAGCCGGCACCTTTGCAGGGGAGGGGCCCAGGCCAGCAGTTGCCAGGAGACAGGGTGTCGGCCATTCTCTGTCATCACACTGGCCCTCTAGGGCTTTGCAACAATCACACCCCTTATCCCACCACCTAGAGACTTAAGAAATGCAGAGGGGAAACTGAGGCACCGCGGAAACTGAGGCACCCACTCAGTATTCAGAGGAAACATGAGGAACAGTCCCACTTCGTTACACCCTCCCTGAATGTTTGTTTAAATCACTTGGTGGTGGCAGCGTACCGTTCAAGGACAAAAACGTGCCTTGGGGACGTTTTTATCCTAAACTGGTAAAAATAAGCTTAGGGGGTGTTTCATGCAGGTCCCCACATCTGTACCCTAGAGCTCAGAGTGAACCCTGACAACCTCCTTCCCAGGGCTATTGCTGAACCCAGAGCATTGGCCAGAGCGGCCAAGAAGAGGCTCCAGCCCTGAAGGGAGCAGGACTTTCAGCACAAAGAGGAAAGTGCACAAAGCACAACCGTGAAGAGTCTCGAACCCTCAATCGTCTGATCTGAAGTCAGACGCCTGATCCATTATGCCGCGCGGTCACATGGTGAAAGTTTCTCCAAGCCACTTCTTTGGAAAAGACGGACACTGTGTTTGTTGGCTCATCTATGGAGGGGGCAGAGACACTCTGGGCACAAGGAGTCGAGTTCCCAGCGAGATGTGAGACTCAGTTCTATGGAGCCAGGGGCAGGGTTTGGCTGGGAGGCTTAAGCATGGGGGATTGGGGGGCAGAGGCCGGACCGGCTGTCTAGGTGCGGAGATTTAGTGGCACTGGGGCACAGGAGGGAGGAGCAGGAGGAATCCTGCTGATGGGCTGTGGCCGTGGAGAAAAAGAGGACGGGCTCCTGGGGCTTTTTTTTGCCTCTGTTTTAGCTGCCTGCTCTCGTGGTGGAAGCGGGGTCGCTACACTCCCTAAACTGGGCTAGCTCGGTCAGTAGAGCATCAAGCTCTTAGTCTGGGGTTCAAGCCCCATGTCTGGGCTCTCAGCTTTTTAAATTGCCTTGTGTGCCAGGAGCCAAATGATCCCTGTTGGTGTCCAGAGCCACCCCCGGGTTCCCAGAAGCCCTGGCCATTTCCTGGACAGGCCCCTTGCTCCTGCTGAGTCCTTATTGCCGCATGTTGTGCAGGCCTGGTCTAGGGCCTGGCTTATACAGGAGGTGCGACTGGATGCACATAATGGTCCTTTCTTACCTTAACATCCATCAATCTCTACAACTAATGCAGAGAATCAGCAAAATTCGTCACACATGTGACTGGCTGTGACTTATTTACTTGGTCTTAAAAGAGAACAACAAGGACCCGAGTCTCCTCCCTGTCAATAACTCCCTGCTCAGCCAATCAGGGTAGAGACTGAGGGGTGGGAGGCTGAGGGTTCTCACCAGAGAGCCCAAAGGACGGCCCAGGTCACCGGCGGGGGTCACTGTCCGAGCACTATTTCAGCCCCACATTTTTGGGTAGACCACCCACAATGGGATCTGCAGAGCACCCCCCACCAGACACACACACACCCCTACACCTCTCCTGGTGGTGGGAGGGGAACAGGGGAAAGGACAAAAGAAGTAAGAGATGAAGAGAAAGGAGGGAGGGATGGAGGAAAAGGTCAAACAAAAAGGACAAACCCTAATGTCCCCAGTGATTCTGAGGGACAAAATCCCAAGTGGGGAATAAAATTCTGCCACCTGAATCTACTGTTTTCCATGCCTAGAATTCAGCTGGCACCAGATGGATCAGACTGAACAGGTTCCAAACCTCTCGAAGGCTCTTACCTTCTAACCAGGGACGTCTGTTTTCTAGGGAAGTCCGTAAAAGCAAAGGAGAAAACTCCAAAGAGGTTCCTCCTCGCGCTCACGTCCGTGAACCCTAATACTCTCTCAGTCCTCCGAGAGAGACCTCGACAAGGAGACTTGCTGAAGCAAAGCCACGGGGGTCTCCGAGGTTTCCCTGGCCCTGCGCCCCTGGCCTGGCCTGGCTGATGTCAGCATCTCTCTGTGAGGTCACCGCCTCCCCACCACCTTTGACCAATAGGCCGAGGTCCTGCAAACAGCCTTTGTGATGTCACTGCCACACCCACCCCTCCCCTGCCGTGCTAATGTCCTGCTGCTGGCCAGACACAGATTGTATAGGGCCACTTCCGCTATTTGGGGCTTTGTCTTATATAGGCAGCAATTACCCCCCACCGAGGGTGACCAGACAGCAAGGGTGGAAAATCGGGATAGGGATGGGGGGTAATAGGAGCCTATATAAAAATAGATCCCAAAATTGGGACTGTCCCTATACAAGTGGGACATCTGGTCACCCCACCAACCCCCTGTCCTGGTTTTTCCCACACAGTCTCTGGTCACCCTGTCCCCAGCCCAGCCAGCTGGGGGTGGTAATTCCAGCCGGCCCCTGTTGCTTGGGCTGGCTGCCGAGGAATTGACTTACTTTCATTTTTACTTCCTCAGCACGCAGCCCCCCCGCCCCCCCCCCCAGCACCTCACCCAACCCAGCCCTGCCGGAGGGGAGGGGGGAGAGAGGGGTGCTCCGTGGGGGGGAGGGGAAAGGGGGGTGCTCTGTAGGGGGGGAGAAGAATGGACGTTATGGGGGGCAACAAGGGCTACTGCCAGAGCCGCCCAGCCTGCCTCCCCTCACGCCGGGGAGAGTCACACTCACAGGTGAGCTCCTCCCCCCTTCCCAGAGACCCCAGCAGCCAATCCCCTCCCCAGACTGTGCTGCAGGCAGCGCATTGGGCTCTCTCTAGGACCCAGCGCTGCTCTTACCTGCCCCACGGCTTCCCGTCCCTCCCGGCTCCCGGCAGAGTGTCTGGTGCCCCAGGCATAGCGGTGCCCTACGTGCCCGTCTGTTCTGCCCATGGCTAAGGACGGCCCTGCCCCCACCTCTCTGGGAGATCTGCGGCTCCTTCCTGCAGCTGGGGATGGACCGACATGCCCTGAGCAGCTTCAGCTGGTTCAATCTGCCCCACAGGTCACCCCAGCACCCGCTCCCTGCTCTGCCCCACAGGTCACCCCAGCACCCGCTCCCTGCTCTGCCCCACAGGTCACCCCAGCACCGGCTCCCTGCTCTGCCCCACAGGTCACCCCAGCACCCGCTCCCTGCTCTGCCCCACAGGTCACCCCAGTACCCGCTCCCTGCTCCGGCTCCTCTCTCAGAGCCCAGGGCCAGGCTCCAGCCGCTGTCCAAACCGTCTCCACCAGGGAGATCGTCCCTTGTCCTGCCACCATGACTTCTCCTGACAGCCGCGTCCCACCAGCTCACCCAGACAGGGAGGCTTACAGGAGGCTGAGCTCCCCCTGGAGCTGTGGAACTCACTGCCACATGACAGAGGAGACCACAGGCCGGAACGACATGCAAAGCTCAGCTCTTCCACGGAGCCATCCTCAGCCAGCGATTCCCCCTCACCGACAGCCCCAGCAAAACCCTTTGAGCCACCAGCCCGCTTCTCTCACAGCTGGGAGGGACGGCCTGCAGGGCCGCACCAAAGGCCCCAGACAGCCAAGCAGGTGAGGAAGCACCAGGCGTTAAAGCCAGGCCTGCGGCAGCAGCCACATTCACCCCGCTGCCAGTGCGCCTTACAGAAATGTCGGCATCTCCTGTCAGCGAGGCAACTGGGCAGGATGTATTGCCCTGGTTAGAAACTGTGGCTAAAACACAGACCTCGCTGTGAGCAGGATTCAAACCTGCGCAGGGGAACCCTATTGGATTTCAACTTCAACGCCTTAACCGCTCGGCCATCACAGCTGCGAGCACAGTAATACTCCCATGGCAAAGAAACTGGTAAATAATCCCAATGCCTGGGCTTGACGTCACCTGAAATACAGAAATCAAACAGCAAACCCGGCTCCCAACGCACAGGGGGGATTTGTGGGTTGTTCTCTTTGCTTAGCCATGTGCAGTAGCACAGAGAGGGCTTTGCAAAGTCTCCCCTCCCACAGAGTGGGAATGGTAAAGAATTGCTCACTTGAAGCTTGATTTGAATGACGATGTCTGGACCACAGGGCCAGGGACTGACCTTTGCTAGAGACACAAGTGACGCACAAAACTAGGCTAAGAAAAATGTCTCCTGGAGTCAATAGCTGGACTAGCAGCAGTATTGTGCCGAAGGAAATGTCTCACAAGAGGAGTTAGTGCATTGGTGGTTCAGTAGCAGAAGTCATAGCTACAGCGGGACGTCTAGCTTTGGTTTCTGGCCAATAGAGGGATGAGCCCATTAGACAAACTGGCCAAGTAGTTAAAAAAAATAGCCTGCTAATATTTTGTCATCCTTGTGGGCAGGAGCAGTGGAAGCCCCTAAAAGTGTGGGGTCCACAGGTACCCAAACCATGGCCCTACCCCGAGGTCCCACCCATTTCCCCTGAGCCCCTTCCCCACACTGCCCCATCTCCACAAGATGCCACCCACCAGTTGCTCCTCTCCAACCTCCCCCACTGTTGCTCACCCTTAGGACCGGGAAAGAGTTGGAGAGCATATTCCCCCTACCTTCAAAAGTTGGGGGCCAGGGCCCCCTGCCTCCCCATTCCAGCACCCGCGCTTCTGGGCCTCTTTTATTCTTCCCCCAGGTCTCTCAACCAACCGTTTTCCTCCTTCAGTTCAGTGAGAGCCCCACACTCTTTACTTCCTACACACACGGAGTCACATACAGACCTTGCAAGGAAAACCTCACCCAGGAGTCGGAAGCACTCGGAGTGATGGAAAACAGAGGGGAACTGACAGTGGGACCCAGAGCGTTTCCCCTGCTGCCCAGCATCACCAATTGTAGGGAACCAATTGGAATTGCCTTTGGGAACCTGCCTGCCATTAATGACTCAGGGACACAATCATTATTCCATTTGAGGTACGGTTAGAGCATCCGCAACCCCTGTGTCAGAGCCACTGAAATCGCTTGGTGCTTATACTTTATCAGCCATAGAAATAAAGGGAGTTTAAATAAATCCCTTTTCAGAGTCAATGGGGACTCAGGAATCCTGGGGCTTCTCATTCCTTAGTCTCTGGCACCATCGGGTGCCCATTTCATTTTCTCCTTTTGATTAAAAGCTTTATTTTGCAAAGAAATATCCTGTCCCTGAAGACCCATGTGCGGGGGCTGCATTCATCGTACCTACAGAAAAGGGACTGAGATGTTCCCCAGGCCCCTCGATCCCAGCCTGCTTTCTGGGGTGCTGCTGCCCATGCAGCTCCATCCCAGCCCCCACTTTCTGCACCTCCAGCCAAGCACTTCGATGCAAGCACCTTCCACCTGGCCACCCCCTGACAATCCCGGAGGACATAAGGTGGGAGAGGATGAACACTAGAGAGAGCTGGGGGCCTCCTAATCTCCTCCCCCTTCCATCAGCATCAGCCAACGCAAACCCGGTGCTGCACCCAGTGGGCTCAAGATAAATACGGCCAGATCGGAAGAGTCGGTTGTGTTCTTTGTGGCTGCCCCGCCGTTCCCCTTGGGCCTGACCTGCCCTCCAGCTCCGCCACGGGCTGAAAACTGAATAACACAGTAGTAGAGCCGTAAAAGGCTCCAAAGCCCACCGTGCTCCACCCCGCTTCCAATACCGGCAGAAAACCCACACTTCTCCTGGCTCGGTAGGGACGTCCTAGTGCCCCACGAGAAGGGGAAGGCCATCGTGTTCGGTCTCAGCACCACGCGTGGAGCAGGGGGCACTACATGGCTGAGGAAATTACCTTCAGCCAAAAGATCGGTCTTGAGCATGACACCCTTCTGGGCTAATGACAAGGTCTCTAACTCCACCTCTGAGCTGTTCCTGACAGGCCAGAAGCTGCCTCTCCCAGGTCACGTTCCCCACCTCGTCACCGACCGAACGCTAGAAGGCCCAGCTCATCAACCTGCCCACTCCCGCAGCCCTCGTCTTCCGCCCTGACTGATAGGGAGGAGTATTAAGCCTCCCTCCCTTAGGCCAGTCCTTCAGCATTCCTGGGGAACACCAACGCCGCCCAAGTGACTAGGCCAGGCTGCAGCCCAGCTTCACGACTCAGAGGAAATGGAGCTCGCACCCCTACCTACAGGACTCCAGGCACGACCAGCCTTCTGGATCAAACGTCCCCTCTGGCGCTCAAGTCACAACAGCGAGCGGGTAAAAGACAGGCTCCCACGTCATTGGAGAGAGCGAGACGAAGCCTTGGAACACCCAGTAGTGTTAGGTGGCAGAAGAGCTGCCCCAAGGTCCCACCGAGACTTGAACTGAGATTGCAGGATTCAGAGCCCTGAGTGCTGCCCTGACACCATGGGACCAGTGGTAACAGCCTTGGGGTCTTCTGATATCCAGTGTGGAAGAGCCTGGGCGGACAATTTTTTGTCTCCCTTGCTCAAGGCCTCTCTGGCCAGCCCTGCATTTTCCCAACAAGTCGGTACGCAGCGGTTTGCTGTAGACCCAGAAGCCTTTCTTCCTCCAGACTGCAGAGCCAGTGGGAGTGGGAGGAATTGTACCCTTCAGTCCCAGGCAATAAATGGCCCTTCCTAGGAAAGGACAAGTCCCGAAAAGAAAAAAGGAATGTCAAGAACAGATGGCATCTGAAGTTCTTGCTGGACATGACAGATGAAAAGGTTCTCTCTGCCTTACAAGGGAGTTGAAACCAGGACCCTCAGTCTGATGCTCCACCAACTATCCTAGCCAGACTCACATGGAAAACGGGCAAGTTTGGTGAAGAAGAGAAACTAGTCAAGAAAAAGAGGGTGGGAAACAATACAGAAAACTTGCTACTCTCTCTCTCTTAGCAGCCCTAGCCCCAGCCTGCTCCTCCATCTGGTGCCCTGAGACCTTCTTCTTTTTCCAGTTAAATAATGGATCCAGGAGAAAACACGGTTATACAAAGCAAAACTAAATCACAGACAAAAATGCCATTGAGGAAGAGGGTGGATTTTTATGAGCTTGCGCTGTGCAGATTTTTCTATACAGTGCAAGACAGAATGGGGGGGGGTTCAACTCTTCACATCTGCAACTCCCCAAAACTCTACAACATTTAAAAGTCCACAATATTCTCGAAGCTCTGGGGATTCCAAAACCCCAGAAAGCTTTGGGGCCTCAAGAAATCCAAACAGCTCATCTTCCCTGTCTCCAGATGCACAAGAGCCTTTGGTCGGGATGTTCACAATAGGTTGGGGCTCTAGAACTTGCCACCTTGGCTACCGCTGGCTGCAGTCCTGTGGTTTGACCCAATGGTTGGGATTCTCACAGCTTCGCCTGATGCCCACAAGTCTGGCCCTTGTGTTTGCTGCCACACTTTCCCCCTTGCCCACATGACACTTAAGGAAATGAGAGCCAGGGCCAGGCTTCACAGTCATAGCTACTCCATACGAAGCCAGTCAGGACTCTGCGGGAGCCTCCCCTCTCTGAGCCGACTGTCTCCAGGGCAAGAAGCTTCCCCAGCTTCCACCTTCCTGGCTTTGACTTCAGAGAACTCAGCATCCCCTTCCACATTGTTCACTTCCCGCAGCGAGTCCGCCCGGGCGGAGCTCCTGGGAAAGCCAGAGGGCCTTGCCCCCCAACTCCGCAGTCAGACGTGACTCTCAGCAGCCAGTTAAACAGAAGGTTTATTAGACGACAGGAACAGAGTCTAAAACAGAGCTTGTAGGTATAGAGACCAGGATCCCTCAGTCAGGTCCATCTTGGGTGACCAGACAGCAAATGTGAAAAATCGGGTCAGGGGGTGGGGGTGTAATAGGATCCTATATAAGAAAAATCCCCCAAAATCGGGACTCTCCCTGTAAAATCGGGACATCTGGTCACCCTAGGTCCATCTAGAGGGACAGGGAGCCCAGACCCCGGTTTTGGGCCTCCCTCTGTTTCCCCAGCAAGCTCTAAACTGCCTCTCTCTAGCCCCTCCTCTGGCCTTTGTCTCTGTCCCGGGCCAGGAGGCCACCTGATCTCTTTGTTCTCCAACAGCTTCAGTGGGCACCTTGCAGGGGAGGGGCCCAGGCCAGCAGTTGCCAGGGGACAGGGCGTCGGCCAGTCTCTGTGCAGACAGCATCACACTGGCCCTCTAGGGCTCTGCAACAATCACACCCCCTGATCCCCCCACCTAGAGACTTAAGAAATGCAAAGGGGAAACTGAGGCACCCACGCAGTATTTAGAGACAACATTAAGAACATTCCCACGGCGTCACACACGGCCAGCTGACAGCCACAAAGACCCCCGGCCAGCTTGCTCCCAGGCAGGCCAAACCCCCACTGGGGGCCACCCGCAGGCCAGGGTGTGGGGCGGCTGCCGACGCTCTGTGGCCAACATCAGACTGTGGTAGGGAAGCAGGGCCAGCCCCCCTGGTGGGGCCTCTGACCGTTCCCCTTTACAGTGCTCACTCTTGTAGTGGGGCAGGAGATTTTCCCCCAGAGGCTTTTCCCCAGCCGGAGAGAAGCAGGGAAACACCCAGGCTCCCAAGGTGCTATTGACCAAACCCCCTCGAGCACAGGGACACATTGGGAAGAGGGAAACTGCTCTACACACTCGCCCGGGCAGCTGCCCAGTCTCTTTGGTGAGTCCGGAATGGCAAAGGCTGGACTGGGAGCCCCTGGGGCTCATGCCCTAGCCTGTGTGACGCCCCACCCCCACCTCCTTCCCAGGGCTATTGCTGAACCCGGAGCATTGGCCTGAGCCGCCAAGAAGAGGCTCCAGCCCTGAAGGGAGCAAGACTTACAGCACAAAGAGAAAACTGCACAAGCCCAACCGCGAAGGGACTCGAACCCTCAATCGCCTGATCTGAAGTCAGACGCCTGATCCATTAGGCCACACGTGGAGTTCCCGGAAGGGAGAAAGGGAAAGTCTGGAGCTGCCTTTAGTCCCTGGCTGGGGTCTCCTGGGCAGTGGAAAACGTCCCTTGTTTGCTGCTGCCAAGGGGATCGTGGAGAGCTGAGACGTCCCTCGGCTTGGGTCAAAGGGGGAAGTTGGATGGAATTTATCACACAACCCTCCCTGCTCCCCAGAGCCCCCCGGGGAGAATCGAGAGCAGGGGGAGTCATTCCTCACCTGCGCCCCCAGAACAGCTGCTAGGACTCCTCCCTGCCAGCTCCTCACCCCTGGATTCACCCTCAGCTCCTGGGATCTCTCTGCTCCAAAGGCCCCAGAGCCCTGGGGTGGGGAGGGCGTCACGGCACAGCCTGAAATACAGGGGAGGAGTCTGGAACTGAAGGAAGGAGCAGAAAATGGACAGGAAAGAAACAGAGAGAAAACGCCTCTTCTCTCCCCTCCCCATCCCAGCAAGAAATGTTATCAATGGGGAAACTCCCCACCAGGACCGGCCTTAGGGGAAATGGAGCCCTCGATAAAACTTGTACTTTGGCACATCCCCATTTCCCCTGGGCCCTGTGGGCTCCCCACTCCCCCTTTGCCCCTAGATCCTTCACCCCTAACCCCTGCCCCCTCCTGTGCCCTCACCCATACACTGTGTCCCCTTTGCCCTTAACTCCTGCACTCCCCCCCTGTGCCCCCAGCCACTGCCCCTCTCCTGCCCCCCTTCACCCCTAACCCCACCCCCTCCTGCACCCACGTGGGGACACTGACCTGTCTGCATGGAGCAGCTGGCATTGCTGCCCGCTCCTTCCTGGAACGCTGCTCCTCCAGCTCTTCCCCAACCCCACCCTCAGCCTGGGCTCCTGGCTCCTGGCCCAGCCTTGTCCCGCTTACCCCTGTCCGCACCCCTCTCCCTAGGAAGCCACAGCGCCGCTCCCAGCCCCGGTTCTCGTCTGCGGCTTCCGAGGGGCCGCAGACACGGACAAGAGGGCACAATGTGAAAAGTTTGGGGACCACTGGATTAGGGTGATGCCTTCAATCGCTTCTATGCAGTGCAATAAAAGGTATTTCTCACCCACCTCGCCCCTCCGTCAGGACGGACTCGGTATGTTCTGCCGCCCTTCACTCGGACAGGAAAGATAAAAACATTTCATTCCACTCAATGCTACAGTGATTTGTAACCCAACACCAGCCAGAACTGGTCCTTTTGGCAAAGCGGCCCCAGCATGCTGCATACCTAGGCCGAGTAGGGGTGTCTGTGCAAACACGGTCTGCTCCTGAAGTCTTTCCCCAGCTCATCACTCGATGTGAGGGGGGAGCTCATCCAGACCCTGCTTACACTTAATATTTATAAACTCCTTTTTGTCCCTATCTCTGCTGGTCTTAGATTTCTCCTCCTGTCCGTTTCTTGACAGCACAGATGAGGTGGCCGAGTGGTTAAGGTGATGGCTGCTAATCCATTGTGCTTTGCATGCGTGGGTTCGAATCCCATCCTCATCGTACGCATTTAGTCTTCCTCCCCTCCTTTACAAGCAACCATCTCCCTGTTTGATACAATGAAAGACCAAGTTGCTTCCTGCAAACACAAACCTAGTCAGGACTCCCTTGTGTTAAATTAAATATGTCTAAGTCCCAGGTATCTAAAAGAATTCTGTAGGTCTTATTTTTTATCTCAAAAGGTAACAGCCTCATAATCTCCCCCAAACAATCTCCCCCATATAATTTCCCTTGCACAGATCCATGAACAGTAAAAGAGATGGATGGCAGGAGAGAGATCACTTGATCATTACCTGTGAGGTTCACTCCCTTTGGGGCACCTGGCATTGGCCAGGATCAGTAGACAGGATACTGGGCTGGATGGACCTTTGTCTGACTCAGTATGGCCATTCTTATGTTCTTAAAATCTACCTGTGTCTCTTGTCTGAGCCAGGGCATTCGATTCCATTGAAACCTTCTCTCCTGCAGTGACAATGGTCAGACAGAGGGGACGTGGCACCTTCAGCCCTGACAGTGAGATATTCGCTCTCCTCTTTCTTCATGCTGCTGTTGTTATTCCGTGAAACATCAAGGATGGAATAAAAAACTGATTTTACTCCAGGGTGAGGAAAGAAAGGAGCCACCAACCCCCTGGCAAAGCTCAGTGCCCCAGAGAAAACCTGCCCCTGCTACTGCAATCACTGATGTATTGGGGATGATGGGAAAGGGACTGTCTGAATTATCAAGGCAGGAAATGGACAATAATCTACAGCAACGTCATTAACCACAAACACACTCTCATCATGCTCCAGCCAGCAGGGAAATGAGCAGGAATTATGCTGTTCAGCCATGGACACACTTACACAAGGGCACGGCAGTGAGTGTGTTGTGGAAGCTGGTCTGAGGAAACAACTGGAAATGATCATTCAGTGAGAACAGAACTAGAGCGTAGTGAGACAACTGCATAAAGCCAGTAGTTGTGGCCGAGTGGTTAAGGCGATGGGCTAGAAATCCATTGGGGTTTCCCTGCAGAGGTTCGAATCCTGTCAACTACGGAGGAACTTGTGGTTCTTCAGTTTCAGTCCCTGAGCATCCTTGGTGTCAAGGGGAGCTTGGTCTTGTCTCACTCTCAGGCTGTGTCCACACTACAGAGTTACGCTGCTTTAGTTGAAGTGTTTCAATTAAACACTCTGCTCCTTGTGTCACCAGAGCGTATCCACTCTAGCAACTCTTGCGTCGCCCCAAAGAGCAGTGCATTGTGGGTAGCTATCGCACTGTGCAACTGACCGCAGGGGGCTGTGGGAGGGGTTTGCAATGGCTCATGGGCCGGTGCAGCATCACATGATGCAGGTTTCTCTGTCCCATTGTTCCATGGGCAGTCTACTAGATTGCCAACTGCTTCCCCACTGAAGTGTGTGTGGCGGGGCAGAGAGTGACACTATGCAAAACAGATAAGTGTGGAACAATGACACAGCACAAAACCACGCACTAGAATCGTCTAGAGAGATAGGGCAGGGAGGGACCCTGAGAGTCAGGACCAAGTATCCCTAGGTTATCCCCGACAGGAATTTGCATAACCCCTTCTTAAAATCTTCCAATGAAGGAGATTCTGCAACTTCCCATGGAGGCCACTGCCATGCAATCGACAATGCTTGGCTTGTGATTAAGGGCCAGGCTGTGACTGGGAAAATTCGGATTCAGTTGCAAATTTGGCCCCATTATTCTCTGTGCAAACATGGACAAATGACATCGCATCTTTGGGCCTCAGTTTCCCCAGCTGTAAAATGGGAACCACCCTCGCACACTTCATCTATTTTGCCTGTGAGCTCTTGGCATCAAGGACTCTCACTCTCACTATGAGTTGTACAACACCTGCAGAATCAGGATCCCCATCCTTGGTCTGGGTTTCCGCAGTGCCTTGCACAACTGGGGCACCCACTCTTGGATGGGGTATCTGCAGGGGGATTAAAGGGCAGGGCTAACCATCACGCTTCATGACTCAAACTGCTCTGTGGCTGGGGGCTCAGGAGGGACTGTTCCCATGTAACAACGTATGGAAAGGATCATTGTGCAGTCCGTGGGGTAGGGTTAGAGTTTCCTTTACTATTTCCGGCATTGGCCACTCCCACAGACAGGATGTCTGCTGGGGGAGGAGAAATACAAGGCTTAATGGGACCGTGGATCTGATCAGATGAGGCCGGGGGGAGCGGGGGATTTAACCACCCTCAGCCCATAACCTCCAATATGCAGAATCATAGAACCATAGGACTGTAAGGGACCTTGAGAGGTCATCCAGTCCAGCCCCTGCACTCATAAGAATAATCTAGACCATCCCTGACAGGTGTTTGTCGAACCTGCTCTTAAAAACCTCCCCTGACAGAGATTCCACAACCTCCCTGGGAAATTCACTCCACTGCTTAACAGCCCTGACAGACAGGGAGTTTTTCCTGATGTCCAACCTAAACCACCCTCGCTGCAATTTAAGCCCTTGGTTCTTGTCCTATCCTCAGATGAAGAATAATGTGTCCCCTTCCTCCTTGTAACAACCTTTTCTGTACTTGAAAACTGTGATCACGTCCCCTCTCGGTCATCTCTTCTCCAGACTAAACACACCCAATTGTTTTCAATCTTCCCTCACAGCTCATGTTTTCTAGAGCTTTCATCATTTTTGTTGCTCTTCTCTGCACTTTCTCCTATTTGTCCCCATCTTTCCTGAAATGTGGTGCCCAGGATTGGACATAACACTCCAGCTGAGGCCTAATCAGTGTGGAATCCCTCCAGAAACAAAGGACTGTGCTTAAAAAACCCAGGGAACACCTCAAAACTTCAGGAAACTGCAATATCTAAAATTTGATGGCTGCGTTTAATAATTTAAAAAAAGAAAAGGATGCAAATAGGAGCAATTTGAGATCCACTCTCACAAATGAGAGGAAATGCCGGGTAGGCAGGTGGCAAGTAGCCCCAGCACCCGGAGTGCCGGGTGGGTGCATGGTGCAGCCCCCAGTGGCTCCAGCACCCAGGGCACCGGCCCCCACACCCTGAGTGCTCAGAGCACCAGAGGCCTGGCCCCCAGAGTTCAGAGCACTCTGCGTCATGAGTACCAGCCCCTACCAGCCCCATGGAGTCATGGGCTGCAGGCCACCCCCCTTAGCCCCTTTGGTATGACCCAGTATGGCCATTCTCCTGTTCTTACAAAGTGTGTGAGGGGCATTGAGGATCCAGATGGGGATGGCAGGAGAGGGAGCTGGGTGCGGGGGGGAGTCTTGGAGAATTTGAGCTGCAGTAGCTGAACCAGGGACAACGGGGTGGGGCGGCAAATGGCGGCAGGTCTCTTGCTGCCGGGGTCTAGCTGCCCAAATTCCTCCCCGTGCCGCTGGGCCCCAGTCGCCTTCAGCCACCAGGTATCCCAGGAACTAAGGCAGGAATGGGGTGAGGAAGCTTCCTCATGGAAGAGGGTACTGAACAGGCAACGCCTGAAGTTCTTGGGGTAAATGATCACTCCAGCACCTGACCAAGAGCTTGAACCCTGGACCCTCAGATTAAAAGTCTGACGCTCGACCAACTGAGCTAGCCAGGCTCACATGAAATAGTAGCAAGTTTGGTGCAGAAGAGAAACTAACCAAGAAAAAGCAGGCAGGAAACAGCAGCTTTCTCCGGCACGCTTTCTCAGCTCATTTCCCCACCCTCTGTCCTGCAGGGCTTGGGCTGATCCCAGTGGCAAAAAGAGGAGCACCTTGCTGGTCAGCTAAGGGACCTGAGAAAAGGAAGCTTCATGTTTCTGCCTGGTTTCAAACCAGAGGCTTTTGGCGTGGGGGAAAAGCTGAGTTCACTCCTGGTGGAGGGAAAAAAGGACCCTGAAAATCTCAGGCCTCAGGGAAAACCCAACCGCTGCTACCAGGGTCACTGAGGTGCTGGAGATCTGCACGGGACAGGGACTGTGTGAACTGTCCAGGTGGGGAATGAATAACAATCTGCAGCTAGATCCACCCCATTAAAACCGACACAGGCTAATCACGCTGCAGAGAGACGGGAAACCGGGAGCGATTCTTTGCTGTTCAGCCATAGACACAGGGACCCAATTGCACCGCAGTGAATGTGCCGGGGAAAGCTGGACTTTACAGGCAGGTGGAAATAGCAGATCCTAGAAACAGCTGGAGCTCCCCACCCCACTGCTGCCACCAGGGGCAGGGATTGAGCTGTCCACAGAGCCCCTCCCCCCCACACACACACCATGGCAGCTCCCCCCCAATGCAGGCGAGAGGCTGAGTGTATCTCTGCACCAGAGTCCAGGGCACGACTCTCTCTGCCCCACACATAGAATCTGGCCCTGGTGCAAAGTGACCCCGATGAACCAGCAACCTCTACGAGAGCATGATCGGCGGGTGGGGCGTGTGCTTCGCATGTATGAGGTCCTGGGTTCAATCCCCAGCATCTCCAGGTTTGCCTTTCACGCGGCTGCTTTGCTCACACCCAGCTGGGATGTGGCTGGCTTGTCTCCCTGCACAAGTTTCAATCTGAGCAGTGAGGGCAAAGTGCCAAGGGCAGGAGAGCTCTGGGGGGGTTTCACCAAAGCTCCATCCAGCCCAGTGTCCTGTCTCCTGACTGGCCAATGCCAGGTGCCCCAGAAGAGGGAATCATCAAGGGATCATCCCCTGTTGCCTATTCCCAGCTCCCGGCAAACAGAGGCTAGAGATGCCCAGCCTGGCTAATAGCCATTGTTGGCCCTGTCCTCCATGAAAGTATCTAGTTCTTTTTTGAACCCTGTTCTAGTCTTGGCCTTCACAACATCCTTTGGGAGAAAGCTCCACAAGTTGACTGTTGTAGTGTGACTCCTTCCCGCTCCCAGGCAGCGGGTTTCAAACGTTTTTTCTGGTGACCCAGTAGAAGAAAATTGTTGATGCCCACGACCCAATGGAGCTGGGCATGAGGGGTTTGGGAGGGGCTCAGGGCTGGGGCAGGGGATTTGGGTGCAGGGGTGAAGGCTGCAGGGTGGGGCAGAGAATGAGGGGTTCAGGGTGTGAGGGGGGGCTCTAGGCTGGGGCAGGGGGTTGGGGTGCAGGGGTGAAGGCTGCAGGGTGGGGCTCAGAGTTTGGGGGGGCTCCAGGCTGGGGCAGGGGTGCAAAAGGGGGTCAGGGCTCTGGGCTGGGAGTGCTGGCTCTGGTGTGGGGCCAGGTATGAGGGTTTTGGGGTGCAGGAGGGGACTCCTGCTTTTGGGGGGAGCTCAAGTCTCAGGCATAGAAAAGAGGAGCAAATTCTCTCTGGTTACACTTCCACAGCGATGACAGGAAGGAATAAACACCCAGCAGAGCCCGGCCCCACAGGCCCCCCGGGGCTTCCCCTGCAGTGGCCAGAGTGGCAGCGGGCCCCTGGGACTTCCCCCTCCCCAGGGGTACAATGGGCCCTTTGGGGCTTCCCACCACCCCACATAGTAGATGGTGCTGAGGGACCCCCAGGCTCCCACGCCCCCAAGATTCAATCTGGGGTATTTACAGTATAGGTCAGGGGCCATGATTTATGCTATGGGTCAGGAGGGAGGAATAGCTCAGTGGTTTGAGCATTGGCCTGCTAAACCCAGGGCTGTGAGTTCAATCCTTGAGGGGGCCATTTGGGGATCTGGGGAAACATCTCTCAGGGGACAGTACTTGGTTCTGCTAGTGAAAGCAGGGCTCAAAGTCCTTTCAGTTCTTTGAGACAGACATATCTCCACGTGGGTAATGCAGGGTCCCTCTCAGAGAGCAACAGTGACACCGGGTGGCCACGTGGGGTAATGCACACAGCATCTCTATCAGAGAGCAACAGTGACACCGGGTGGCCACGTGGGGTAATGCACACAGCGTCTCTCTCAGAGAGCAACAGTGACACCGGGTGCCCACGTGGGGTAATGCACACAGCATCTCTCTCAGAGAGCAACAGTGACACCGGGTGGCCACGTGGGGTAACGCACACAGCATCTCTCTCAGAGAGCGACAGTGACACCGGGTGGCCACGTGGGGTAATGCACACAGCGTCTCTCTCAGAGAGCAACAGCGACACCAGGTGGCCACGTGGGGTAATGCACACAGCGTCTCTCTCAGAGAGCGACAGTGACACCGGGTGGCCACGTGGGGTAATGCACACAGCATCTCTCTCAGACAGCAACAGTGACACTGGGTGGCCACGTGGGGTAATGCACACAGCGTCTGTCTCAGAGAGCGACAGTGACACCAGGTGGCCACGTGGGGTAATGCACACAGCGTCTCTCTCAGAGAGCAACAGTGGCACCGGGTGGCCAGGTGGGGTAATGCACACAGCGTCTCTCTCAGAGAGCAACAGTGGCACCGGGTGGCCACGTGGGGTAATGCACACAGCGTCTCTCTCAGAGAGCAACAGTGACACCGGGTGGCCACGTGGGGTAATGCACACAGCGTCTCTCTCAGAGAGCGACAGTGACACCAGGTGGCCACGTGGGGTAATGCACACAGCGTCTCTCTCAGAGAGCAACAGCATTTTGGGCTGTATAAGTAGGGGCATTTTCAGCAGATCGAGGGACGTGATTATTCCCCTCTATTCGGCACTGGTGAGGCCTCATTTGGAGTACTGTGTCCAGTTTTGGGCCCCACACTACAAGAAGGATGTGGATAAATTGGAAAGAGTCCAGCAGAGGGGAACAAAAATGATTAGGGGGCTGGAGCACATGACGTATGAGGAGAGGCTGAGGGACCTGGGATTGTTTAGCCTGCAGAAGAGAAGAGTGACGGGGGATTTGAGAGCTGCTTTCAACTACCTAAAAGGGGGTTCCAAAGAGGCTGGATCTAGACTGTTCTCAGTGGTAGAAGATGACAGAACAAGGAGTCATGGTCTCAAGTTGCAGTGGTGGGGGGTTTAGCCTGGATAAAGTGGAACTGTTGCAAGGGTTTTCTTTAGGCAGGCACCATGGCTTAGCTGGCTAAAGCACCTGCCTAATAAACAGGAGATCGTGGGTTCAACTCCCCGTGGTGCCAGCCTGTGGAGTTTTCTCTTCGTCGTCAGGGCGGGGACAGTGTTTGGAGATGTTCCCCCCCCAGGATCTGCAGGGACATGCTGGCCACTTCCAGGAGCCGCATAGCATGGAGGGAGGGGGCAGGGAGCCACCTAATGCTTCTGGCGCATCTCTACGCTTTGGGTCTCTGTGGGGGCAGTGTCATAGGGGGCTCTGGCCTCTGGGCTCCCAGCTCATATTACTGGCCGACAGGGATGTCAGGGTGCAGCGGCGCAGGGAGCGGGAAGGAGGAACCTGAGCATAAGAACTGCCATAGTGGGTCAAACGAACAGTTCGTCTGGTCTTGTATCCTGTCTTCTGACAGCGGCCAGGGCCAGGTGCTTCTGAGGGAAGGAACACAACAGCCACTCACTGAGTGAACCGTCCCATCCTCCCCTCCCAGCATCTGGCAGTCAGAGTGTTAGGGACACGCAGAGCATGGGGATGCAGCATCCCTGAGTCCCTCGGCTAACAGCTGATGCCCCGACCCTGAGGAACTGATTGAATTCTTGGTTGAACCCGTTTGTAGTTTTGGCCTTCAACACATAATGAACACACACCTGTACCCCCGAATTCTAAACACATGAGTTACACACCCTGAGGTCAAGACATTTTAATCAATACAGGATATTTGGTTCTTATGGGGCTCTTTGATCCCGAGCCTTTAGGGTGCCGTAAGGCCACTTCCACAAAAGCTGGAGCCTAAATCCTGAATGAAACTTGGTCTCCCCTCATCCTTTTCCTGTTCCCTCTCCCAGACATGTCATAGACCTGAGGCCATAGCGACACCACAAGCCCATGTTAACTCAAGTTCTGTCAGCATAGACTCGCTACGGTTACTATGTCACTTCTGTGACTTACTTGTGCTATTCTAATAAATACACTAGACCTGTAATGGTGATAAATGACACCACCATACAAGTATATTGAAGGTGAACCCTAAGGAAATGAAGAGTTTAAATTATCCTCCACAAGGCCCGTGTCCCACTAAAATAAATCCAACCCACAGGTCACAAGTATCAATGTCAGGATGCTGGATGGTGCTGAGAGTTTGCCTGACACCTCAGGGACACAGTGTGAGGTAGTGTCCCAGGTATCTCTAGGAAAGGAGTAGAACCGGATTGGCTTGGTCTGGGGAGAGTGTCTCAGGGGTCTGTGTAGACGTATTGCCCTGGTTAGAAACTGTGGCTAAAACACAGACCTCGCTGTGAGCAGGATTTGAACCTGCGCAGGGGAACCCTATTGGATTTCAACTCCAACACCTTAACCACTCGGCCATCACAGCTGTGAGCACAGGATTGCTCCAATGCCAGAGACACTGGTAAATAATCCCAACGCCTGGGTTGAAGTCACCTGAAATCCAGAAATCAAACAGCAAACCTGGCTCCCAAAGCACAGGAGGGATTTGTGGTTTGTTCTCTTTGCTTAGCCACGTGCAGTAGCACAGAGAGGGCTTTGCAAAGTCTCCCCTCCCACAGAGTGGGAAAGAATTGTGCACTTGAAGCTTGATTTGAATGATGATGTCTGGACCCCTCTGGCGCTCAAGTCACAACAGTGAGCGGGCAAAAGACAGGCTCCCACGTCATTGGAGAGAGCAAGACGAAGCCTTGGAACACCCAGTAGTGTTAGGTGGCAAAAGAGCTTCCCCAAGGTCCCACCGAGACTTGAACTCGGATTGCAGGATTCAAAGCCCTGAGTGCTGCCCTTACACCATGGGACCAGCAGTGATAAACTTGGGGTCTTCTGTCTTCCAGTGTAGAAGAGCCTGGGTGGACAATTTTTTGTCTCCCTCACTCAAGGCCTCCCTGGCCAGCCCTGCATTTGCTCAACAAGTCGGTACGCAGCAGTTTGCTGTAGACCCAGAAGCCTTTCTTCCTCCAGACTGTGAGGCCAGTGGGCGTGTGAGGAAGTTGCCCCTTCAGTCCCAGGCAATAAATGGCCCTTCCTAGGAAAGGCCAAGTCCTGAAAAGAAAAAAGGAATGTCAAGAACAGATGGCTTCTGAAGTTCTTGCAGGACATGACAGGGGAAAAGGTTCTGTCTGCCTGACAAGGGACTTGAACCCTGGACCCTCAGTCTGACCCTCTACCAACTGAGCTAGCCAGGATCACATGGAAAATGGGCACATTTGGTGCAGAAGAGAAACTAGTCAAGAAAAAGAGGGCGGGAAACAATACAGAAAACCTGCTACTCTCTCTCTCTTAGCAGCCCTAGCCCCAGCCTTCTCCCCCATCCTGAGACCTTCTTCTTTTTTTAGTTAAATAATGGATCCAGGAGAAAACACGGTTATACAAAGCAAAACGAAATCACAGACAAAGATGCCATTGAGGAAGAGGGGGGATTTCTACGAGCTTGCGCTGTGCAGATTTTTCTATACAGTGCAAGAGAGAGGGGGGGGGGGTTCCAACCCTTCACATCTACAACTTCCCAAAACTCTATAACATTTAAAAGTCCACAATATTCTCGAGGCTCTGGGGATTCCAAAACTCCAGAAAGCTTTGGGGCCTCAAGAAATCCAAACAGCTCATCTTCCCTGTCTCCAGATGCACGAGAGATTTTGGTCAGGACGGCTTGACAAAATGTTCACAATAGGTTGGGGCTCTAGAACTTGCCACCTTGGCTACCGCTGGCTGCAGTCCTGCGGTTTGACCCAATGGTTGGGATTCTCACAGCTTCACCTGATACCCACAAGTCTGGCCCTTGTGTTTGCTGCCACACTTTCCCCCTTGCCCACATGACACTTAATGAAAGGAGTGCCAGGGCCAGGCTTCACAGTCATAGCTACTCCATACGAAGCCAGTCAGGACTCTGCGAGAGCCTCCTCTCTCTGAGCAGACTGTCTCCAGGGCAAGAAGCTTACACAGCTTCCACCTTCCTGGGTCTGACTTCGGGGAACTCAGCATCCCCTTCCACACTGTTCACTTCCCGCAGTGAGTCCGCACAGGCGGGGCTCCTGGGGGAGCCAGAGGGCCCTGCCCCCCAACTCCGCAGTCAGACGTGACTCTCAGCAGCCGGTGAAACAGAAGGTTTATTAGAGGACAGGAACAGAGTCTAAAACAGAGCTTGTAGGTATAGAGACCAGGACCCCTCAGTCAGGTCCATCTAGGGTGACCAGACAGCAAATGTGAGAAATCGGGTCACGGGGTGGGGGGTAATAGGAGCCTATATAAGAAAAAGCCCCAAATAAAGCAGGAAGAATGGGAGCCTTCACAGCCCACCCGATCTACCATAACATCATTACGGAAAAAAATTCTCAATGAGCTCTCAGTAAAAGATCAAAAACAGCCAGTGTCCGCATCACGCTACGGGCATTGGGATGTTCTTTACATTTGCCAGACCAACCTAACTAACACCTGATATACATTTAAAGCTCTTCTTTTCACAAAGTTGCTCGTTTTCAGGGTCTACTTTGTCTCCAGACAGATCCATTCTCTTTCAGAACGGCCTTGCTCTTTCTCTCTGTTTCGTTCATTGACGTATCGGAGTAAAAACTCCCCTGCACTCCATTCTCAGACAAACACTAGTATTAAGTGTTTGCTACTGATTGGTCCAGACAGCATTTGTCGAGCAGAAGATGACATTTCTGGGGGATTGTTCCCAAGACCCAGTACTTAGTGTTCAAACATCTCCCAGCTTCCTTGGTGAAAATAACACCAAGGTTTGTTTGCAATGTACAGGAAGACAATAACTTTTCACCCCAGATGGGGCTTGAATCCACACTCTCTGGCTTTGGAAGCCAATCCCTTATCCATTACCCCACTGGGACCCTGATGTACAGGTGTTGGAGAGATAGAAATTCCCTCTCCTAAATGCACATTCCTCACATTCGCTAGAAAGCCAAATACCCGCTTTATGCGCCTTACAGAAATGTCACATCCCCTGTCAGCGAGGCAACTGGGCAGGTCCCTGACAGTCTATGCAGATGGGACCTTTCCCTCCCGTACCCTTCTCCTTCCTCATCCGCCATCGTCCCAAGCAGCACAGCGAGTGGAAATCTTAAAAGTACCCAGGTGACTTAGGAGCAGAAACCCCCACAGACCTTCCCTGCAATTGGCACTTGCACCTCACTGAGCAGGATTGAAACTCACGCAGGGAGACTGCTGGGGAGCCTCCCCCTGGGCGTGAGCAAAGCAGCAGGGTGAAGAGAGAACTTGGAGATGCTGGGGATTGAACCCAGGGTCTCATACAGACAAAGCATGCGCTCTACCACTGAGCTACATCCCCAGACGGGCTGGTTTTGCTCTCGGTTACACTCAGAGCCCTCCTGTCTCCAGAGCATCCAGCAGCCTAAAAGCAGCATGGGGGACACAGTCCCTGCTCTGAGGCCGATCCTGCTGTCCTGGAGGCTGCTGGTTCTTAGGGGTCACTTTGCAGCAGGGCCAGATTCTATGTGTGGGGCAGAGAGAGTCGTGCCCTGGACTCAGGGTGCAGAGATACACTCAGCCTCTCCCCTGTATTGGGGTGGGGGTGCTGCCACCCCCTGCTGGAAGGTCATGGTGGTGGGGAGGCGCTTTGAGCAGCTCAACTCCTGCCCCTGGTGGCAGAAGTGGGGTGGGGAGCTCCAGGTGTTTCTAGGATCTGCTATTTCCACTGGCCTGTAAAGTCCGGCTTTCCCCAGCACATTCACTGCGGTGCAATTGGGTCCCTGTTTCTATAGCTGAACAGCAAAGAATCGCTCCCGGTTTCCCGTCTCTCTGCAGCGTGATTAGCCTGTGTCGGTGGTTAATGAGGTGGATCTAGCTGTAGATTGTTATTCATTCCCCACCCGGACAGTTCACACAGTCCCTGTCCCGTGCAGATCTCCAGCACCGCAGTTTTCCTGGTAGCAGCAGTTGGTTTTTCCCTGAGGCCCTGAGATTTTCAGGGTCCTTTTTTCCCTCCACCTGGAGTGAACTCAGCTTTTCCCCCGTCCGAGACACTCCATGAAATAACAACAGCAGCACTAAGGAGAAGGGGAGGGAACATCTCACTGGCAGGGCTGGATGGGCCCAGGGCCCCCTGCTCGTCCGTTGGTTCCATTGCAGAAGAGGACGGGTCCAGGGAATTTGCCCCCCTGCTTTGCACAAGGGACAGAGACAGATCTCGCTGTTCCTGTGTGTGTGCAGAGAAAATGGTGCTTCTGTCTGAAAGAGAGGCGGGAAATGGCCCTGTCATAAATATAAAGGGAAAGGGGAGAGGGCCTGATGCAGATAAAATCCTCTTACCAGTAAAGGGTTAAGAAATGCAGGTAGCCAGACTGACACCTGACCTGGCTGGCATCTGACCAATAAGGGGACAAGATACTTTCAAATCTTGGGAGGGGGAAAGCTGTGTGTGGGGCTTTTTGTCAGACACGGAGTGGTCTTGGAGTAAAAAGGAACCAGTCATCTTTTCATCAAATCCTCTCTTGTCTGAAGTAAGTTTAGATAGCATAGCGGTTAGATTTCTGTTTATTTTTGCTTGGTACGTTCCCTGTGTGAGAGGAAGGGGTTATTCCTTTTTCTTTTTCTGTAACGTTAAGGGTTTGTCCAGAGGGGGATCCCTATGCGTTTGGAAATTGAGTACCCTGTAATTAGTTACCATCCTGATTTTACAGAGATGATTTTACCTTCTTTGTTTTAATAAAATCCTTCTTTTAAGAAGCTGACTGTTTTCTATGGTGTTAAAACCCAGGGGGTGGGTTTTTAGATCACTGTGTAACCAATTGGTTGGGAGATTGTCCTCAAGCTTCCCAGGAAAGGGGGTGTACGGCTTGAGGGGGTATTTTGGGGGGGAGGGAAGTTCAAGTGATTCCTTTCCTGGATTCCTGTTAGACACTTGATGGTGGAAGCGAAAGAAGCATTTCTCAGGGTGCAGGGACCTTTGTACCTTGGGGGTTTTAACCTAAGCTGGTAAAAATAAGCTTAGGGGCTCTTTATGCGGGCCCCCACGTCTTTACCCTAGAGTTTAGAGTGGGGAGGGAACCCTGACATGGTGGCAGAGTGGTGGGATTTATTGAACCACAGATTTTTTTTGAACCAGACACAGGGAGTTAAGAATTTTTTTTGTTCTCTCTGGCTCTTCCCTGTAGCTGCTTGGAGCAGGAGGGGGGAGGGGTTGAGCTGCTAGGAGATAAAGTATCTACATATGAAAGCAGGTAGTTAACCCCTACAGGGAATACCCAAGCAAGTTTTTTTTTCTTTTCTAACTCTCTCCTGTTAAGACAGATTAAAAACAGAAAGGCTAAGCTGACTGCCAGTGAAGCAGCTATTAAACTTGAGATAGCTCGGCTACAAGCCGATGAGGAGAAGAAACATGCAAGACTGCTACAACTTAATCAGAAATCTACTCGCTATGCTATCTAAACTTACTTTAGACAAGTGAGGATTTGATGCAAAGATGACTGGTTCCTTTTTACTCCAAGACCACTCCCTGTCTGACAAAAAGCCCCACACACAGCTTTCCCCCTCCCAAGATTTGAAAGTATCTTGTCCCCTTATTGGTCAGATGCCAGCCAGGTCAGGTGTCAGTCTGGCTACCTGCATTTCTTAACCCTTTACTGGTAAGAGGATTTTATCTGCATCAGGCCCTCTCCCCTTTCCCTTTATATTTATGACAGGCCCCATGGTGGGACAATATCCTCGGGATTAAGAGCAAAGGACTCAGGCTGAGAACCGATTTAACTCCACTCATCTGGGATTTAACAAATTGTCTTCCATGGAGACACTGGGACCTTGTGACATTGCTCCAGACTCGGGGGGGTTGGGCTGCTTTAACTCCCTGGCTGGCCGCCGCCTCAGCCACCTCTTGCCCCATGGCCTAGGCTCTCGGCCCTCTGCTGATTGCTCCTTGCTGGATTGCCCAGAGCAAAAAGGAAGACGTGCAGGTCTAGCACACAATGGTTTTGATCCATCAGCCACTGGGTTTTGGGCCCAGCCCACTTCTGCTGCACCCCCCTGCTGGGTCTTCAGCCCCAGCTCCAGCATCCGGCCTAGCGCCCTGTGAGCTCCAGCGCTGGCAGGGAGATGCGCCGGCTGCTCGGAGCAGCCTTGGTAACAGCAGTTTTGTTTCTGTGTGTCTCTGTGGCGCAATGGGTCAGCGCGTTGGGCTGTTAACCGAAAGGCTGGTGGTTCGAGCCCACCCAGGGACGGTAATAACCTGATGTTGCTTCTTAAGGGACTGTTTTGCTGCCTCAAAGACGCCTCCCAGCAGCTGGTTTGCCAGGGCCCCGGCCCAGCCCCCTGCACCGCTCCCTGCCAGGGCCAGAGCTCGCAAGGCACCAGCCTGGAGCCAGGGCCGCTGGGTGCTGCTTACGAAAAGCCAGCAGAGGGACCCAGGGGAACTGTGCTGTGCCCATAACACAGAGGTGGATTAATCAAACCCTCTTCTGCGAGCACCGGGCCTCCCGCTTCCTACCCTGGGCCTGCAAGCGAGGGGGCGGCTTGCACAGCGCCCAGAGTCTCACCTGTGAGGCAGGAGGCGGCTGACGCCCGCAGCCTGCTGGGGAGCTCCCAGAAGTGATTAAGGGACAGAGACTCCTAAGTGCCCAGAGTAACTAGGGTTTGGGGTTCACGAGGCCGGTAAGGGGGTCGCTATGTCGGCCTTGTAACCCTGGGTGTCAGGTCGCTCTGCAGCTTTGATCTAGAGCTCTGATCCCAACGACCGACCAGCAGCCCACAGCCTCCCGCTGGGTCTGCCCCACCTGGTTACTCCTCACAGGCTGACCTGATCCCGCTTCCAGCTCTGGATTCACCCCCCAATCATCCTACTCAGAGCCACAGCCGTGGGGGTGCTGATGGAGGGAGGGGTGACTCTGGGATGGGGTTCTTCTCTAAAGATGGCTGCAGAAAGGTGGGGCCCAGTTGCCTCACTGACAGGGGATGCCGACATTTCTGTAAGGCGTCTAAAGGGGGTCTTTGGCTTCCAAGCGAATGTGAGGAATGTGGAATTATGAGAGGGAATTTCGATCTGTCAATTAGGTGTACTTCAGCGGCCTAATGGATAAGACATTGGTTTTCTAAGTCAGAGATTGGGGGTTCACGTGCCATCTGGGGTGAAAGAATATTTTCTTCCTGTACATTGCAAAGAAACCTTGATCTTCTTTTCACCAATGAAGCTGGGAGATGTCTGAACACAAACTCCTAGATTGAGGGGAACAATCCCCCAGAAATGGCATCTTCCACTCGACAAATGCTTTCTAGACCCATCAGTAGCAAACACTTAATACTAGTGTGTGTCTGAGAATAGAGTGAAGGGGAGTGTTTACTCCGACACGTCAATGAACGAAACGCCACTCTGCTGGCTCTTTGCTTACACCGCCCAGTCTCCAGTATCCACACTTGCTGGCGCTGGCAGGCAGAGGCGCAGGCTGTTAGGCAGCAGCCTTGGCAGCAAAGTTGTGTCTCTGTGGCGCAATGGGTCAGCGTGTTTGGCTGTTAACCGGAAGGCTGGTGGTTCGAGCCCACCCAGGGACTGGGATAACCCTGTGTTCCTCAAGACCTGCTGAGAGCCCGATAGGCCCCCTTCTTGCAATCTCAAAAGCGTCCCCCTTGGCCTCAGTGGTTTCAGCAGAGGCCCGAAGCGTGCGCCTGCCTATAAAGTCCGGCTTTCCCCAGCACATTCACTGCGGTGCAATGGGGTCACTGTGTCTATGGCTGAACGGCAAAGAATCGCTCCCGGTTTCCCGTCTCTCTGCAGCATGATCAGCTCTGTTCTCCCTTAAAAAAATTTTTTTTAAGTGCTGTTTCTTTTTAGGGCATCTCTTCTGCTCAGAGAGGGAGCAGCCGTTATCTCCGCTCCCCACCTGGCTACGCTACTAAGTGTTAGGTGGCAAAGGAGATACCCCAAGGTCCCACCAAGACTTGAACTTGGATAGCAGGAATCAAAGTCCTGAGCGCCGGCCCTTACACCACGGGAGAACACCCTGTGTTTGTTTGACTTCCAGTGTAGAAGAGCCTGAGCGGACAATAATTTGCCTTCCTTCCTCTAGGTATCTAAGGCTTCTCTGACCAGCCCTGCATTTGCTCAACAAGTCGGCACGCAGCGGTTTGCTGTAGACCCCGAAGCCTTTCTTCCTCCAGACTGTGAGGCCAATGGGCGTCTGAAGAAGTTGCCCCTTCAGTCCCAGGCAGTAAATAGCCCTTCCTAGGAAAGCCCAAGTCCTGAAAAGAGTAAGACTTCTGAAGTTCTCAGGGGAAGCGATCACTCCTGCACCTGACCAGGGACTTGAACCCTGGACCCTCAGATTAAAAGTCTGATGCTCTACCAACTGAGCTAGCCAGGCTCACATGAAACACTGGCAAGTTTGGTGCAGAAGAGAAACTAACCAAGAAAAAGCAGGCAGGAAACAACAGCTTTCTCCAGCACGCTTTCTCAGCTCATTTCACCACCCTCTGTGCTGCAGGGGTTGGGGTGATCCCAGTGGCAAAAAGGGGAGCACCTTGCTGGACAGCTAAGGGACCTGAGAAAAGGAAGCTTCATGTTTCTCGTGGTTTCAAACCAGGAGCTTTTGGCGTGTCAGGCAAATGTGATCACCACGACACGACAGAAACTCTGCCACAGGGCTTTGCCCCTCCCCTCAAATTCCATCCGCTTGGCTGGCGCTCGCCCTGTCACACCCCGATGGGCGAAGCTGCAGAAAGTGGTGGCAGCTCGTCGATGGGTCGGCTGGTAGAGCAACGGTCTGGAGCCGGCTCCCAGGAAGTCATCCTTACGTCGCCCTTGTTACTCCAGCTTGAAGGAGAGCTTCTTTCCTTCCCCTCGCTGAGAAAGAGCAAGAGAAGAAGGAAACCTCACATGGGCCAACTGGGTTCACAAGCCCACGCTGCTTTTCCCTGCTGGGGAACCTAAAATAAGGGACTCGTGGTAGGTAAAGCCACTGCTGCCCTTCCAGAAAACAGCCCAGCCCTGCACCCAAAGAGCAGGCTAAAGCCTGGAGGTGAACTAAGGATCTCTAGATCTTCAGTCTAATGCTCTCCTGACTGAGCTACTTCAGCACCTACAGGGGACCTTTTTGGTCTGGTGCTTCTCTGTCTGGGATGTTTCTGTCAGTCCTGGCACACAAGAAGGACGTCATTGCGAGAGGCCCAGGAGGGCCTGATGAATTCTTGCCGGCCTTACTCAGCCCTGTGAAGTGTTACCCTGGACTCAGCTCTCCATTGGTCTGTCTGCTTTGGGGCAGGGACCATAACACGTCCTGCTGCATTCGTTATTTCAAAGGGTGGTTTAGGATTTTCAGTCTCAGACACGGTGCACAAAGCAGGACTCCACCCTCGGCGTAAACTAAATGATTTTTACCCACAGATTCTGGCAGCCACAAGGAGCCATTTGGTGTGAGAGTCAGACCTGCCCCTGTCCCAGAGGGAGGGGTCGTCTGGGAGGGGCCTGGAACACGGACCTATCAGCTCTTAACTCCCAAACTTTCAGTAACTCTGTTATCAGTGCCTGGGAGTGTAATTTAAACCATAAAAACAGCCACACTGGGCTAGACCAAAGGCCCATCTAGCTCTGAATCTTGTCTTCTGACAGTAGCCAATACCAGGTGCCCCAAAAGCCACCACTGGGAGTTGAACCCAGGATCTCCTGTTTACAAAACAGGTGCTTTAACCAGCTAAGCCATGGTACCAAGTGGTGTCAAGAATGATCTCTATGGTCCCAGTTCATATTAATAACGTCACAGCAGCCTACAGAGAAGTGGGAGGGAGGCGCCTTCGAGCCGGCGAGTCTCGTCCGTTTCTACCTTGTCGCTTTGGCGGAGGCGGGAAGGGAGCGAAACGTGCCCGGCTGAAGGTTTTGCGCTCGGCCTTGAGGATTAAGCCTGAGCCTCCGGCATGGGTGCTGGGAGATGGGTTTCTGAGTCGCATCCAGCGCACGCTTCGGGCCTCGCTGAAACCACTGAGGCCAAGAGGGACGCTTTTGAGGCGGCAAAAAGGGGGCCTATGGGGCTCTCCGCAGGTCTTGAGGAACGCAGGGTTATCGCTGTCCCTGGGTGGGCTCGAACCACCAGCCTTTCAGTGAAGAGCCGAATACACTGACCCATTGCGCCACAGAGACACGAGTCTGCTGCTCCGAGCAGCCTGCACCTCTGCTGGCCAGTGCCCCAGCCCGAGTCACGTCCGCAGCCTGGCCCGCCCCGGCTGACGGCGCGCAGAGCCACACGAGTCAATGGCAGGTGGAGTTGGGAGCCTCGGCTCTTTCCCCCAACAGCCCCACGGAGCTGCCGAGCGTCCCGAGAGCCTCCCGCGTGTTCTCCCGCAGCAGCCGCCTGCCGGTGTGGGTGGGAAAAGGGGACGAGGACGCGCTGCTGCCTCAGGCCGGGACAGGAGCCCTCACCACACACAGGCCTGGCTCTTGCCTTCAGCCCAGGCAGCCAGCGGGGCCGGGGAGCTCCCTGGCAGTCCCACACCTCAGCCACCTCTTGCCTCACGGCCTCGGCTCCTGGCGCTCTGCTGGTCGCCCCCTCGCTTGCAGGCCCAGAGCAAAAAGAAACAAGCACCTGCCTAGCAAAGGATGGTTTCGATCCATCGACCGCTGGGTTATGAGCCCAGCACACTGCCGCTGGGCCACTCTGCTGGGTCTCTGCCTCCAGCATCCAGCCCCCAGCCTCCAGCATCCACACTAGCGCCTTGCGAGCGCTGGCGCTGGCCAGCAGAGATCTCAGCCACAATGCCCCAGATGGGCAAACACTGTGGGCTCCTGAAGCCTCTGCCCCCCTATGGATCCCCCCTAATCCTTCACGCTGCTCCTGTCTGTAGAATGGGAATGGGGCGGAGGCCGTGGAGGAGCCTCTGGGGACACAGATCTGAGGCTTGGGGAGAGACAGATTGTCTGAGACGTCAGAGCGCTGTAACCCTGCAGCCACCCCCGAAATCAGGGGCCTGTTCCCGCCCTGAGTCTGGGCTCCCAGGATCCCCCCCACGGAGCAGGGAGCCCACAGAATACAGCCTGGAAACAGGCATGTGAAACTAACTCCTGCTCTCCCTGACCGGGCCTCCCCTAGACCAAATGACACCCCAGGAAAAAGCTTCTTCGCTGACCCCCCATATGTTAAAATTCTGAATACCCTTTTTTAATTGCATTTTTTGCTCATTTTATGATTTTCATGCGCAATTTGGATACGTGATTTTCTCTATCCAAATTGAGGGTGAGGGGAAAGGAGGTGGCACAAGATATAAAGAGTAAAACACGATACAATCATCCTAGTTAAGCCCCTAGCGACTGCACAATCTTTTCATACACTTCTGTATTATCATCAGTGTCTTATTTCCTCTGGAGTCTAGACCTTGACTATACCTTGAAATTTGGATCTTGATAAAAATATTCGCCGAACCCTGGTTAAGGCAACGGACTTGACACGCACCGGGGTGTCCCTACACAGGTACAAATACTAGCAACAATGGCTGCTTTTTAGCCATTGTTTTTAATCAGGGCAATAAATTGATACAAAATCCTGTTAAATGATTTCTCAGCCTGAGTCCTTCACCCACATTCTGTAGGGCATTGGGCCACCATGTGGATGTTTCATTTCCCTCCTCAATTTCACACAGAGACACAATTTCCTTTGCACAGATCCATGAACAGCAAAACCTCCCTGTGTCTCTTGTCTGAGCCAGGGCATTCGATTCCATTCAAACCTCCTCTCCTGCTGTGACTGTGGTCAAACAGAGGGGATTTGGTCACTTTCATCTCTGACAGCGACCCAGAGAAATCCTGCCCCCTAGCGAATGTGAGGAATGTGCAATTATTGGAGGGAATTTCAATCCCTCCAACCCTTGTATATTAGGGTCCCAGTGGCCTAATGGATAAGGCATTGGCTTCCTAAGCCAAAGATTGTGGGTTCAACTCCCATCTGGGGTGAAAAACTACTTTCTTCCTGTACATTGCAAAGAAACCTTGGTCTTATTTTCACCAAGGAAGCTGGGAGATGTTTGAACACAAAGTATTGGGTCTTGGAAACAATCCCCCAGAAATGTCATCTTCCACTCGACAAATGCTTTCTAGACCCATCAGTAGCAAACACTTAATACTAGTGTTTGTCTGAGAAGAGAGTGCAGGGGAGTGTTTACTCCGACACGTCAATGAATGAAACAGACAGAAAGAGCAAGGCCGTTCTGAAAGAGAATGGATTTGTCTGGCGACAAAGCAGACCCTGATAATGAGCAACGGCGTGAAAAAAAGAGCTTCAAATGTGTGTTAGGTGTTAGTTAGGTTGGTCTTGCAAATTTAAAGAACATCCCAATGCCCTTAGCATGATGCGGACACTGCCATGCTGGAGGCTTAGGGTAACCAGACAGCACTTGTGAAAAATCGGGACAGGGGGTGGAGGGTAATAGGAGCCTATATAAGAAAAAGACCCCAAAATCGGGACTGTCCCTATAAAATCGGGACATCTGGTCACCCTATGGAGGCTCCACATTTATTTATTGGCAAATACAATTTGCATTATTTTAAAATATTGTGCACAGATTTTTATTGTATTGTATTTTATTGTTTGGTGCAGAATCCCTTCAGGAGTAAAACCCACTCAGCTGCCCTGTGACTAGATCCTGTAGGCAGTTGCCACACACAGCAGAGTGGCGCAGCGGAAGCGTGCTGGGCCCATAATCCAGAGGTCGATGGATCGAAACCATCTTCTGCTAGTTTCTGTTTCATTACTTACACCCCTGGAAATGATTCAGCCGCCTTTATTTCTTCTGCATAGAAAAGAGGAGCAAATTCTCTCTGTTTACACTTCCACAGCGATGACAGGAAGGAATAAACACCCAGCAGAGCCTGGCCCCACAGGCCCCCCGGGGCTCCCCCTGCAGTGGCCAGAGTGTCAGCAGGCCCCTGGGGCTTCCCCCTCCCCAGTGGTACAATGGGCCCTTTGGGGCTTTCCACCACCCCACGCATCAGGTGGTACTGAGGGACCCCTGGGCTCCCACGCCCCCAAGATTCAGTCAGGGGTATTTACGGTACAGGTCAGGGGCCATGATTTTGTGTTTCTTGCCCATGAGCCATCCATGACTTTTTCTTAAAATACCCGTGATTAAGTCGTAGCCTTAGCTATGAGTCCAGTCACATGGTTTCTTCTGCAGCAGGATCTTTTTTCCTGGAAGAGCAGTGTGGCATTTCCTGGGCAGAGGCAGCCTGATTCATACTCTGCAGCCATCTGCAAGATTCAGACTTTACTGCTGGGGGAATTCGGCACCACTGCGCACACGCAGAATTCATGTCCCCTGCAGAATTCTTTGCTTCCCTGCAGAAATAAGACTTTCTCATGGGGAAGCAAAGGGAAGCCACAACAGTGGTCATGTGCCCCTCCGCAGAAGTTCTGGAGCGTCGTTTTGGGCATGTGGAGTAGGCAGCAGAGAGGCGCAGCCTCACCACCGAGTCTGTTTCCCAGGACGGGAGGGGGGCTGCAGGGTGATCTCCCACCTCCGTGCATCCAGTAGACTGTGCTCCCCACTACAATGCTGGAGCCTCTGCATTTCTTTATTGACAAATAAGATTGTCAGAATTTTAAAATATTGTGCACAGTATTGTAATTGTTTTGGTTCAGAATCTCCTGAGGAGTGAAACCTACTCAGGGAACCTCCTTGCAGTGTCACTGCTCGGTGACCCACTCAGCCATCACACCAGTGCACAGAGAGAGGGCGTGGCTACACTTGCGCTGTACCTTACTCCCCGTCCACACGGGCAAGGCACGTAGAGCGCTCTGACTCCGCGGCTGGAGCGCGCCGGGGACTCCACCTCCCCGAGCGGAACAACGCTTGTTGCGCTCTCGCTGGAGCGCCGCGGTGCCAGTGTGGACACCTAATGCGCTCCGATTGGCCTCCGGACGCGTCCCACAATGCCTGGTCTAGCCACTCTGCTCATCACTTTTGACTTCTGCTGCCCTGTTCTCAGGTGACCAACCGTCAGACCTGCCCTTTAAATCCCCTTCCTGTTTGCTCAGCCAGGCGTGGAGAGCTCTCAGCGCATCTTTCCAGGTGACCATGCCTCCACGCGCCGGGCGATCCCCAGAATGGAGCAATGGTGAGGTGCTGGATCTCCTCAGTGTGTGGGGGGAGGAAGCTGTGCAGTCCCTGCTGCGCTCCAGCCGTAGGAATTACGATACCTTCGGGCACATATCAAGGGATGGTGGTAACCCCATGCCGCTTCCTCCTTCCTCACAGGCCTGTTTTGCTGCTTCAAAACCACAGAGACGCCGACCAGCAGCTGGTTTGCCAGGGCCCCTGCCCAGCCCCCTGCACCGCTCCCTGCCCGGGCCAGAGCTCGCAAGGCACCAGCCTGGAGCCAGGGCCGCTGGGTGCTGCTTACGAAAAGCCAGCAGAGGGACCCAGGGGAACTGTGCTGTGCCCATAACACAGAGGTGGATTAATCAAACCCTCTTCTGCGAGCACCGGGCCTCCCGCTTCCTACCCTGGGCCTGCAAGCGAGGGGGCGGCTTGCACAGCGCCAAGAGTCTCACCTGTGAGGCAGGAGGTGGCTGACGCCCGCAGCCTGCTGGGGAGCTCCCAGAAGTGATTAAGGGACAGAGACTCCTAAGTGCCCAGAGTAACTAGGGTTTGGGGTTCACAAGGCCGGTAAGGGGGTCGCGATGTCGGCCTTGTAACCCTGGGTATCAGGTCACTGTGCAGCTTTGATCTAGAGCTCTGATCCCAACATCCCACCAGCAGCCCACAGCCTCCCCCTGGGTCTGCCCCACCTGGTTACTCCTCACAGGCTGACCTGACCCCGCTTCTAGGCCTAGATTTGCCCCCTAATCACCCTACTGCCACTCGGAGCCACAGCCGTGGGGGTGCTGACGGAGGGAGGGGTGACTCTGGGGTGGGGTTCTTCTCTAAAGATGGCTGCAGAAAAGTCGGGCTCAGCTCTGTCAGTGACCTGACATGGGATGCCGACATTTCTGTAAGTCTCATAAAGGGAGCATTTTGCTTCCAAGCAAATATGAGGAATGTGCAATTATGAAAGGGAATTTCCATCCCTCCATTTGTCACATCCCAGTGGCCTAATGGATAAGGCATTGGCTTCCTAAGCCAGGGATTGTGGGTTCAAATCCCACCTGGGGTGCAAAAGTACTTTCTTTCTGTGCATTGCAAAGAAACCTTGGTCTTCTTTTCACCAAGGAAGCTGGGAGATGTTGGAACACAAAGTACTGGGTCTCAGGAACAATCCCCCAGAAATGTCATCTTCCACTTGACAAATGCTTTCTAGACCCATCAGTAGCAAACACTTAACACTAGTGTGTGTCTGAGAAGAGAGTGAAGGGGAGTGTTTATTCCGACACGTCAATGAACGAAACAGCTAGATGAAGTGGACTGTAGTGCACGAAAGCTTATGCTGAAATAAATGTGTTAGTCTCTAAGGTGCCACAAATACTCCTGTTTGTTTTGCTGACACAGACTAACACGGCTGCTACTCTGAAACCAGAAAGAGCAAGGCCATTCTGAAAGAGAATGGATCTGTCTGGAGACAAAGCAGATCCTGAGAATGAGCAACGGTGTGAAAAGAAGAGCTTCAAATGTGTGTTAGGTGTTAGTTAGGTCGGTCTGGCAAATTTAAAGAACATCCTGTGACGAATTAGGACTGTTGTTAATGTTTTCCCTGAGTACTGTGTGGGTGCCTCGGTTTCCCCTATGCAGTGCTTGAGTATCTAGGTGGTGGGACAAGGGTGCATGATTGTTACAGAGGGGCTTGACACAGAGAATGGCCGACAACTGTCTCTTAGCAACTGATAGCCCAGGCCCCTTCTGTGCAAAGGTGCGATCTAAAGGTGTTCGAACAAAGGGATCAGGTGACCTCCTGGCCCGGGAACAGACAAAGGGGGAGGCGGGGCTGGACAGTTTTCAGTTTGGAGCTGGCTGGGGAAGAGGGAAAAAGGGCAGACAGGGTCTGGCCTCCCTGCCCCCCCCCCCCGTTTGGAGCTGTGGGGTGAAATGCAGGGAACCCCGGGCTGGGGTCTGAGCTCCCTGCCCCCTGGAAGGGCCCGACTGAGGGGTCCTGGTTGTATTTACAAGCTCTGTTTGGAGTGTGGTCCTGGCATCTCTAATAAACCTTCTGTTCTGGCTGGTTGAGACTCCCAGTGAATCCGGAGAAGAGGGGTGCAGGGCCGGACTCCCCTATACTCCATGACAGGGGGTCACTGTGTCGGCCTTGTAACCCTGGGTGTCAGGTCGCTGTGCAGCTTTGATCTAGAGCTCTGATCCCAACGACCGACCAGCAGCCCACAGCCTCCCCCTGGGTCTGCCCCACCTGGTTACTCCTCACAGGCTGACCTGACCCCGCTTCCAGCCCTGGATTCACCCCCCAATCACCCTACTGCCACTCGGAGCCACAGCCGTGGAGGTGCTGACGGAGGGAGGGGTGACTCTGGGATGGGGTTCTTCTCTAAAGATGGCTGCAGAAAGGTGGGGCTCAGCTCTGTCAGCGACCTGCCCAGTTCCCTCGCTGACAGGGAATGCCGACATTTCTGTAAGGCGCACTGGCAGCGGGCGGGATGTGGCTGCTGCCGCAGGTCTGGCTTTAACGCCTGGTGCTTCCTCACCTGCTTGGCTGTCTGGGGCCTTCGGTCCCTCCCAGCTGTGGGAGAAGCGGGCTGGTGGCTCAAAGGGTTTTGCTGGGGCTGTCGGTGAGGGGGAATCGCTGGCTGAGGATGGCTCCGTGGAAGAGCTGAGCTTTGCATCTCGTTCCGGCCTGTGGTCTCCTCTGTCATGTGGCAGTGAGTTCCACAGCTCCGGGGGGAGCTCTGCCTCCTGTACGGAAAAGCCTCCCTGTCTGGGTGAGCTGGTGGGACGCAGCTGTCAGGAGAAGTCGTGGTGGCAGGAGAAGGGACGATCTTCCTGGTGGAGACGGTTTGGACAGCGGCTGGAGCCTGGCCCTGGGCTCTGCGAGAGGAGCCGGAGCAGGGAGCGGGTGCTGGGGTGACCTGTGGGGCAGAGCAGGGAGCGGGCGCTGGGGTGACCTGTGGGGCAGAGCAGGGAGCGGGCGCTGGGGTGACCTGTGGGGCAGAGCAGGGAGCGGGTGCTGGGGTGACCTGTGGGGCAGAGCAGGGAGCGGGTGCTGGGGTGACCCGTGGGGCAGAGCAGGGAGCGGGTGCTGGGGTGACCCGTGGGGCAGAGCAGGGAGCGGGTGCTGGGGTGACCCGTGGGGCAGAGCAGGGAGCGGGTGCTGGGGTGACCTGTGGGGCGGAGCAGGGAGCGGGCGCTGGGGTGACCTGTGGGGCGGAGCAGGGAGCGGGCGCTGGGGTGACCTGTGGGGCGGAGCAGGGAGCAGGTGCTGGGGTGACCTGTGGGGCAGAGCAGGGAGCGGGTGCTGGGGTGACCTGTGGGGCAGAGCAGGGAGCGGGTGCTGGGGTGACCTGTGGGGCAGAGCAGGGAGCGGGTGCTGGGGTGACCTGTGGGGCAGAGCAGGGAGCGGGCGCTGGGGTGACCTGTGGGGCGGAGCAGGGAGCGGGCGCTGGGGTGACCTGTGGGGCGGAGCAGGGAGCGGGTGCTGGGGTGACCTGTGGGGCAGAGCAGGGAGCCGGCGCTGGGGTGACCTGTGGGGCGGAGCAGGGAGCGGGTGCTGGGGTGACCTGTGGGGCAGAGCAGGGAGCGGGTGCTGGGGTGACCTGTGGGGCAGATTGAACCAGCTGGAGCTGCTCAGGGCGTGTCGGTCCATCCCCAGCTGCAGGAAGGAGCCGCAGATCTCCCAGAGAGGTGGGGGCAGGGCCGTCCTTAGCCATGGGCAGAACAGACGGGCACGTAGGGCACCGCTCTGCCTGGGGCACCAGACACTCTGCCGGGAGCCGGGAGGGACGGGAAGCCGTGGGGCAGGTAAGAGCAGCGCTGGGTCCTAGAGAGAGCCCAATGCGCTGCCTGCAGCACAGTCTGGGGAGGGGATTGGCTGCTGGGGTCTCTGGGAAGTGGGGGAGGAGCTCACCTGTGAGTGTGACTCTCCCCCAGCGTGAGGGGAGGCAGGCTGGGCGGCTCTGGCAGTGTCCTTTGTTGCCCCCATAACGTCCATTCTTCTCCCCCCCCAAGCAGAGCACCCCCCTTTCCCCTCCCCCCACGGAGCACCCCTCTCTCCCCCTCCCCTCTGGCAGGGCTGGGTTGGGTGAGGTGCTGGGGGCGGGGGGCAGGGGGGCTGCGTGCTGAGGAAGTAAAAATGAAAGTAAGTCACTTCCTCGGCAGCCAGCCCAAGCAACAGGGGCCGGCTGGAATTACCACCCCCAGCTGGCTGGGCTGGGGACAGGGTGACCAGAGACATGTGTGAAAAACCAGGACAGGTGGTGGGACATGCCAGGACATGCCCACTGGCCTCACAGTCTGGAGGAAAAAAGGCTTCTGGGTCTACAGCAAACTGCTGCGTGCCGACTTGTTGAGCAAATGCAGGGCTGGCCAGAGAGGCCTTGAGCAAGGAATGAAAAAAATTGTCCACCCAGGCTCTTCTACACTGGAAGTCAGATGAATGCAAAGTGCTCTCCTCTGGTCCCATGGTGTCAGTGCAGCACTCTGGGCTTTGAATCCTGCAATCCGAGTTCAAGTCTCGGTGGGACCTTAGGGCAGCTCTTTTGCCACCTAACACTACTGGCTGTTCCAAGGCTTCGTCTTGCTCTCTCCAATGACGTGGGAGCCTGTCTTTTACCCGCTCGCTGTTGTGACTTGAGCGCCAGGGGGGACGTTTAATCCAGACGTCTGGCCGTGCCTGGAGTCCTGTAGGTAGGGGTGCGAGCTCCATTTCCTCTGAGTCCTGAAGCTGGGCTGCAGCCTGGCCTAGGAGGCAGCCCGATGGGTTGACTTACTTGTATGGGCGGCGAGTTCTCTGGGCGCGTGTTGCCCGGGCACCAGGAATATTCCTGGCCCAGATCCAGCAATGTTGGAGGCCGGGTCTCTCCCTCGGCCCCACCTTCTGCCCCTGGGCGCCCCCACCCTGCGTGTCCCCTGGGTAATTTAAAATGTCCTGGGGCCCCCGCTCACCACCGGCAGCGCAACGGAGCTGAGCGGTTTCCTGCCTGCTCGCTCCACGTGGCTGCCGGCCCCTCCCTGCGGCCCCTGTGTGGGGTGGGACCAGGGCAAAAAGCTTACACAGCTTCGACCTTCCTGGGGCTGACTTCAGAGAACTCAGCGTCCCCTTCCACACAGGTGGGGCTCCTGGGGAAGTCAGAGGGCCCTGCCCCCCAACTCCGCAGTCAGATGTGACTCTCAGCAGCTGGTGAAACAGAAGGTTTATTAGAGGACAGGAACACAGTCTAAAACAGAGCTTGTAGGTATAGAGAACAGGACACCTTGCAGGGGAGGGGCCCAGGCCAGCAGTTGCCAGGGGACAGGGCGTCGGCCAGTCTCTGTGCAGACAGCATCACACTGGCCCTCTAGGGCTCTGCAACAATCACACCCCCTGATCCCCCCACCTAGAGACTTAAGAAATGCAAAGGGGAAACTGAGGCACCCACGCAGTATTTAGAGACAACATGAAGAACATTCCCACGGTGTCACACACGGCCAGCTGACAGCCACAAAGACCCCCGGCCAGCCTGCTCCCGGGCAGGCCAAACCCCCACTGGGGGCCACCCGCAGGCCAGCATGTGGGGCGGCTGCTGACGCTCTGTGGCCCACATCAGACTGTGGTAGGGAAGCAGGGCCAGCCCCCCTGGTGGGGCCTCTGACCGTTCCCCTTTACGGTGCTCACTCTTGTAGTGGGGCAGGAGATTTTCCCCCAGAGGCTTTTCCCCAGCCGGCGAGAAGCAGGGAAACACCCAGGCTCCCAAGGTGCTATTGACCAAACCCCCTCGAGCACAGGGACACATTGGGAAGAGGGAAACTGCTCTACACACTCGCCCGGGCAGCTGCCCAGTCTCTTTGGTGAGTCCGGAATGGCAAAGGCTGGACTGGGAGCCCCTGGGGCTCATGCCCTAGCCTGTGTGATGCCCCACCCCCACCTCCTTCCCAGGGCTATTGCTGAACCCAGAGCCTTGGCCTGAGCCGCCAAGAAGAGGCTCCAGCCCTGAAGGGAGCAGGACTTACAGCACAAAGAGAAACTGCACAAGCACAACCGCGAAGGGACTCGACCCCTCAATTGTCTGATCCGAAGTCAGACGCCTGATCCATTAGGCCACGTGGTCACATAAGAAATATCTTTCCAAGCACTTCTTTAGAAAAGACGGACACTGTGTTTCTCGAGTCATCTACGGAGGGGGCAGAGACACTCTGGGCACAAGGAGTCGAGTTCCCAGCGAGATGTGAGACTCAGTTCCATGGAGCCAGGGGCAGGGTTTGGTCGGGAGGCTTAAGCATGGGGGATTGGGGGGCAGAGGCCGGACCGGCTGTCTAGGTGCGGAGATTTAGTGGCACTGGGGCACAGGAGGGAGGAGCAGGAAGAATCCTGCGGATGGGCTGTGGCCATGGAGAAAAAGAGGAAGGGCTCCTGGGACTTTTTTTTGCCTCTGTTTTGCCTGCTCGCTCTTGTGGTGGAAGGGGGCAGCTGCACTCACTGAACTGGGCTAGCTCAGTCAGTCCAGCATCAAGCTCTTACTCGGGGGTTCAAGCTCCATGTCTGGGCTCTCAGCTTTATAAGTTGCCTTGTGTGCTGGGAGCCAAATGATTCCTGGTCACGTCCAGAGCGCTCAGGGGAGGAGGTGAGCTGGGGTGGGGACCGGTTCCTCTGTCCTCCCCCCAAGGGTTACATCATGCAGCCCTACCCGCCCCCACCCCAGATCACCTCCGTTCCGCCTCTGCCTCCTCCCTTGAGCACGCCGCCACTTCTCCCCCTCCCTCCCTCCCTCCCTGCGCACGGCAAGCCTGGGAGGGAGGGCGGTGGAGGGGAAATGTGGCACACCCAGGGGAGGGGCCAGAGATTTGGGGAAGGGGTTGGAATGGGGGCGGGGCCAGGGGAGGAGTTGGGGTGGGGGCAGGGGGGGCACGAGCACCCACCGGCACCTGCTAAAGTCGAGTCGGTGCCTGTGGAAAGCCCTGGCTCAGGCTAGAGACACAGGGAGGTTTTGCTGTTCATGGAGCAAAGGAAATTGTGTCTGTGTGTGAAATGGAGGGAAACGAAACACCCACCCGATGGCACAAGGCCCGAAGGCACGAGGGTGAAGGAATCAGGCTGAGGAATGACTGAAGTGGACTCACCTGGGATTGAAATGACGTTTGTTTCTGTCAAGTCGTGAGGAATGTGGCATTAATTCACATGTGGGGTTGAGGCTTCTTTAGCTCCTTGTAAAAACTTGAACTGGATTTCCCAGAAGGGAGAAAGGGAAAGTCCTGGAGCTGCCTTTAGTCCCTGGCTGGGGTCTCCTGGGCAGTGGAAAACGTCCCTTGTTTGCTGATGACAAGGGGATCGTGGAGAGCTCCGATGTCCCTCGGTGGGGATATGACGGGACAGGGACTGTCTGAATTATCAAGGCAGGAAATGGACAACAATCTACAGCAACGTCACTAACGGGAAACTGCGGAATTGGAATTAATATGCAAATTAGATACCATTACCTTAGGCTTGAATATTGACTGTGGATGGCTCGGTCATTACGGTAATTGAATTTATTTCCCCTCCTTAACACCTTTGTGTCAACTGTCTGCAATGGGCCATGTTGATTATCACTTCAAAAGTTTCTTTCCTACTGATAACAGCCCCTTTGAACTAATTAGCCTCATAACGTTGATATAGACCCACCCACCTTTTCATGTTTCTCAGAATGTATAAATATCTGCTCACTGTACGTTCCATTCCATGCGTCTGATGAAGTGGGTTCTTAACCCACGAAAGCTTCTGCTGAAATAAATGTGTTAGTCTCTAAGGTGCCACAGGTATTTTTCTTATTTTCTTTTTATTAACCACAAACACACTCTCATCATGCTCCAGCCAGCAGGGAAATGAGCAGGAATTCTTGCTGTTCAGCCATGGACACACTTACACAATGGCACGGCAGTGAGTGTGTTGTGGAAGCTGGTCTGAGGAAACAATAGGAAACGATCACTCAGTGAGAACAGAAGTAGAGTGTAGTGAGCAAAGTGCCTAGAACGAGTGGTTAAGATGATGGACTAGAAATCCATTGGGGTTTCCCTGCACAGGTTCAAATCCTGTCAACTGCGGAGGAACTTGTAGTTCTTTAGTTTCAGTCCCTGAGCATCCTTGGTGTCAAGGGGAGCTGGGTCTTGTCTCACTCTCAGGCTGTGTCCACACTACAGAGTTATGCTGCTTTAGTTGAAGGGTTTCAATGAAACACTCTGCTCCTTGTGTCACCAGAGCGCATCCTCACTAGCAGCTCTTGCATCGCCCCAAAGAGCAGTGCATTGTGGGTAGCTATCGCACTTTGCAACTGGCCGCAGGGGGCTTTGGGAGGGGTTTGCAATGGCTCATGGGCCGGTGCAGCATCACATGATGCAGGTTTCTCTGTCCCATTGTTCCATGGGCAGCCTACTAGATTGCCAGCTGCTTCTCCACTGAAGTGTGTGTGGCAGGGCAGAGAGTGTGTGACTGTGTGTGTGTGTGTGTGTGTGTTGGGGAAGAGTGAGTGTGTCGCACGCTGTCTCTAAGCTCAGACAGCTGCTGGAAGCAACCAGTCCTGAGGCAGGGGGAGGGGGACACCCCAGTAATGAGATAGGGGAAGCTTCCGCCCCCCAGCTCCGTGGTCGCCGTGCGGGGGAGTAGCATCCCCCGGCAGTGATTTGCTCCTTGCTGCCGGAGCAGAGCAGCAGGCTCAGCCGTCAGAACTTCCCGGAGCGATGAGAGGGGAGGGGCCCAGCCTCTGGAGCAGGAACGCAGGGCAGGGAGTTCCCGGCGGGCATTGTGGGATACTGGCGGAGGCCAGTTCTGGGGATATAGTGACCAGCAGCGTTTACACCAGGGGTCTCAAACTCAAATTACCACGAGGGCCGCATGAGGACTAGTGCATTGGCCCGAGGGCCTCATCACTGACCCCGCCCCCTCGCTGCCCCCGGCCCCGCCCCCACTCCACCCCTTCCATTAGGCCCTGCCCCTTCTTCGTCCCTTCTCCGCCACTGCCCCTGTGAGCACGGCTTCCCGCTCCTCCCCCTCCCTCCCAGAAAACACGAAGCTCTTCTCTGTGGCCCGCTGGGCTCCCCGTGCCCCCCCGCCCCCACCCCCAGGCAGTTCCCACCGCCAGTACAACTGTCTGGCGGTGGGACCTACTTGGGGGTAAAAAAAAAATATATATATATTTTTTTTTAAGGGGTGGGCGCAGGGAGCCCGGTGGGCTGCAGGGAAGAGCTCCGTGGGCCGTGTGTTTGAGACCCCTGGTTTACACTGACACGGTGTCACTCTAAGTTCATTGCAAAAAGCTCCAGGCCTCTCATCGAGGTGGTTTTATTTTCTCACCAACAGAGGGCAGTTTTGTCCCCAGACGTGGCATTGCCGTGTGTGCACCAGCCAAAAGGAGGCGACCGAGGGAACGTCGTGTGTTTTCCACACGCCTGAGCAATAGAATGATACTGAAATAACGTTGTAGTGCAGACCTGGCCAAGGATTCACACACACACAGCTTGCCAGGAAAACTTCCCCTGCTCCTCTGCTTTGCAGACTCCAATACAAGCAAAGGCTCAGGTGGGGTCTGGCAGGGAGTCAGGTGTGGGAAGACACAAGGGGGTAGCCGTAGGCAGGCACCATGGCGTAGCTGGTTAAAGCACCTGTTTCGTAAACAGGAGATCCTGGGTTCAACTCCCAGTGGTGCCTTGTTGAGTGGATTTTGGGGCACCTGGTATTGGCTACTGTCAGAAGAGAAGATACAGAGCTAAATGGGCCTTCGGTCTAGCCCAGTGTGGCTGTTTTTATGGTTTAAATTACACTCCCAGGCACTGATAACAGAGTTGCTGAAAGTTTGGGAGTTAAGAGCTGATAGGTCCATGTGCCAGGCCCCTCGAAAATGACCCCCTCCCTCTGGGACAGGGGCAGGTCTGACTCTCACACCAAATGGCTCCTTGTCGCTGCCAGAATCTGTGGGCGGCTCATTTAGTTTACGCCGAGGGTGGAGTCCTGCTTTGTGCACCGTGTCTGAGACTGAAAATCCTAAACCACCCTTTGAAATAACGAATGCAGCAGGACGTGTTATGGTCCCTGCCCCAAAGCAGACAGACAAATGGGGAACTGCCAGTGAGCCCAGGGTAATACTCCACGGCCGATTTCCCTTTGTCGCTTGCTAAACTCCCTCCCAACCTCGTGGGGGTCGCAGAGCCCGGTACTGAGCCTGAGCCGAGATGTCTACACTGCAAATTTACCACCCCACAGCCCAAGCCCTGGGAGCCTGAGCTGGCACGGGGCAGCCCTGGGTGTTCATTGCAGTGTGGACATAGCCTAGCGTTACGTCTACACTGCCATTAACACACCCAAGTCACTGTTCTCAAACCCTGGCTCAGCTGATCCAGGCTTGTGGGGCTTGTGCTGCAGGGCTATAAAATTACAGTGTAGACGCTTGGGCTTGAGCCCAGCCTCTGAGATCCCACGAGGGGTGAGGGTCTCCGAGGCCGGGCTCCAGCCTGAGCCAAATGTCCACACTGCAGTTTTTAGCCCCACAACCTGAGACCGAGACGTCCAAGTCAGATGATCCAGGACAGCCGGGCCGCAGGGCTTTGATCACAGTATAGATGCACCGAGGGACGTGTTTGCTAGGTTTTTATGCATTTGCACAGGAAAACGTTGAGTTTTTCCATTTATTTCAGGCTAGGGTGACCAGGGAGGAAGGGACAGCTCAGTGGTTTGAGCATTGGCCTGCTAAACCCAGAGTTGTGAGTTCAATCCTTGAGGGGGCCATTTAGGGATCTGGGGCAAAAATTGGGGATTGGTACTGCTCTGAGCAGGGGGTTGGACTAGATGACCTCCTAAGGTCCCTTCCAACCCTGAAATTCTATGATTCTATGATATTTCCCGACAGTTCCGATTTTGGGGCCTTTTTCTTATATAGGCTCCTATTACCCCCCACCCCCGTTCCGACTTTTCACATTTGCTGTCTGGTCACCCTATTTCAGGCATCCCCATTCGGTGGAATTCCAAACGTAATGGAAATAGATATGTAAAAGTTTTTGTTGTAGGATGGGGTTTTTAAGGAGCACTTGATCTGCAGCCAAACACTCTACCACTGAGCTATACCCCCACGAGGTACATAGTTGATTAAACATTATATAGACGTGTAAACAGAACAGCTTGCACACCCACTGACATAGCTTCTCCCACTCCCCCCTCCAGCAGCTGCTGTGCAGGGAGGGAGCCTGGCAGCACCCCATGCTGTAGCAGGGATGCTAACCCAGGTGGGGCACATGGCCCCACATCCCGCCCTCTGCATGTGTTGCCTCTGAAATGAGGGAAACTCGCGAGTTCAGGGCACAGCTGCACACCCAGGAGAAAGCCCAGCACGACAGGCCCAGTCACAGGATTCTACCTCCCAGCAGCCAACCCACCTCCCCAGGCTTTGGCAGAACGAACGGTGGCGCTCGACTAACCCCACTGAGCCGCACTGAGGCTCTTAGCTTCTGTCCTGCCTTCCTCAGCATGACCTTCCTCCTTTGCCCCATTCCCGCCTCACTTCCTCCTTTGGCAAGTCACACAAGGGAGGCCAGCAGGGAGAACAGCCTCCCTAGGCCAACCTCCAAGGGCAGAGGAGGCCAAGCTACAAGGCTCCAAGAGGTGACTGGCCGAGATCCTCCAGCTTTCCCTGGCTGATGCTAAGGCGCTTTCTCAGCTCATTTCACCACAATCTGAGAAAGAGCAAGAGAAGAAGTAAAGCTCAGGTGGGCACAAGCCCCCACTGTCTTTTCCTGCTGGGGAGCCTGAAATGAGGGACTCGTGGTGGGTAGAGGTACCACTGCGCTTCGAGAAAACAGCCCACCCCTGCTGGAGGGGGGAGTGGAGCAGGGCTGCCTTTGCTGCTTCCTCTCCCTGGGGAGGGGTGTTGATGGTAAGGGGGTGGGGCTGAACCTTGAAATTGTGCCCCCCCACCCCAAGTCTTTCAGCAGAGACCAGTCGTCTGCGCCTGGTTTCCAGCTCCTCAGCCAGTGGATAATGTGCTATTCTGCCCTGGAGCGGCCGGCCCGGACTTTCTGTCTCAGGAAGGGGAGGAAAAAGGAATCTCTTTTCAAACCCCCAATCCCACCGCTGACCGAGGTGTGACTTTCTAAGCTCCCGCTACAGTGGAGGATTTAGAGTTAATGGGGCCCTGTGCAAGGCTTCATTTTCGGGTCCCCCCTTGGGGCCCATCCAAGAAAAAGAACATTCTCTCCTATCTCCCCGCATTGGTCTTTTTTCTTCCTCACCCGCCTCCTCCATTATCAGTAATGGGAAGTGAAGGAACATAAAGTGAGGTACCTTGATGGGGGCGTCAGGCTCTGGGAAGGAGTTGGGGTGGTGGGTGTAGGATCTGAACTGGGGCAGAGGAGATGCTCTAAGCGGATGGGAGAGAGCTGTTCTGTCCGTGTAGTAAATCCACCTCCCCGAGAGGTGGGAGCTGTGTCAGCAGGAGAAGCTATGTCGGTGGGTGTGCAAGCTGTTCTGTTTACACGTCTATATAATGTTTAATCAACTATGTACCTCATGGGGGTATAGCTCAGTGGTAGAGTGTTTGGCTGCAGATCAAGTGGTTCTTGGTTCAAATCCAAGTGCCCCCTTAAAAACCCCCATCCTATAACAAAAAAATTTACATATCTATTTCCATTACGTTCAGGAGTTCCACCGAATGGGGATGCCTGAAATAGGGTGACCAGACAGCAAATGTGAAAAGTCGGAACGGGGGTGGGGGGTAATAGGAGCCTATATAAGAAAAAGGCCCCAAAATCGGAACAGTTGGGACATATGGTCACCCTAGCCTGAAATAAATGGAAACACTCAACATTTTCCGGTGCAAATGCATAAAAACCTGGCAAAAACGTCCCTCAGTGCATCTATACTGTGATAACAGCCCTGCGGCCCAGCTGGCCTGGATCGTCTGACTTGGACGTCTCGGTCTCAGGTTGTGGGGCTAAAAGCTGCAGTGGGGACATTGGGATCAGGCTGGAGCCCGGCCTCGGAGACCCTCACCCCTCGTGGGATCTCAGAGGCTGGGCTCAAGCCCAAGCGTCTACACTGTAATTTTATAGCGCTGCAGCACAAGCCCCACAAGCCTGGATCAGCTCCAGGCTCGTGATTTGATTCTTTCTAATGTTGCTCTTCAAAGAAGCCTTTTCCTTAGCAAGCAGTTACTTGGATTGCCAAGGGAGGCCTCTTCTGTTTCCTAGAAAGACATAGGGAAATGTGAACAGAAGAGACAAAAGCTGTACACCAAGGCACCACTGGGAGTTGAACCCAGGGTCTCCTGTTTACTAGGCAGGCGCTTTAGCCAGCTAAGCCATGGTACCTGCCTTGCACAAGGTTTTGCAACTGTTCCATTTGATGGTCCAAGACAACACCTGCCTATTCCAAAGTACAGACGTTCCCCATTTCCCTCCAGACTTGCAGACTTTCAGGTGTCTGGCTCTCTGCGCACAGAAAACCCAGACCGAGAAGCCTTCCTTCCTCCAGACTGAGAGGCCAGTGGGCATGTGAGAAAGTTGCCCCGTCAGTCACAGGCAGAAAATGGCCCTTCCTAGGAAAGCCCAAGTCCTGAAAAGAAAGGACTAGTGTGAAGGAAGGTACTGAAGAACTGCCTTTTGGAGAATATGATGCTTTTTACACCTGACCAGGGACTTGATCCCTGGACCTTCAGATTAAAAGTCTGCTGCTTTATCAACTGAGCTAGCCAGGGTCACATGGGAAAATGGCAAGTTAGGTGCAGAAGAGAAACTAGTCAAGAAAAAGAGGCGGGAAACAATACAGAAAACTTGCTACTCTGGCTCCCTTAGCAGCCCTAGCCCCAGCCTGCTCCTCCATCTGGCAGCCTGAGACCTTCTTCTTTTTCTAGTTAAATCTCAGATCCAGGAGAAAACACTTTGGGGTGTGGCTCCACTCCTCCCCCTCCCAGCTGTTCGGCTGCAGAGAGAGGGAGAGCGAGGGGGAGGGGCGGGAACGCGGCACGCTGGGGGAAGAGGCTGGGGAGGAGCTTCTGCCTCCGCTGGAGAGAGCCGGGGGTGGAGAGAGCAGCCGGGCTGGGCCCCTTCAGAGCATGGACCCGGCACCATGGTAAATCCGGTACTGATGGTATCTGGGCCAATCCTGCATTGAGAGCACCCGCTAACGTCCCTGTGTGCTCACGAGAAACCTGCAGGAACCGATACCAAAGCCTGAACACAAAACACAACCGCTCCCACTTCCCCAGTAACACCCTTTCCCTGCCCTCAATCAGAGACCAGCAGGATGGAATCAAGGCCCATCCACGTCCCAGATCCCAGCCCACGCCCGCCTCCCCTCTGCTGCTGACTCACGATGTTTTCCCACCATGGCCAGATGTTTAATGACCACATAACCGCGGAGAGCCACTGCTGCTGGGACCTGCCTTCGTCGCTGAAGATGCTCCTCACAGCAGCTCTGCCAAAGGGGATACGATGCTGTGGGATTGATTAGGCGCAGAGTGTCCAGTCATCCGAAGAGTCGGTGTCTTTCTTTGCGATTACCCCACCATTCCCCTCGGGCCTGTCCTGCCCTCCAGCCCAGCCTCCTGCTGACACTTCAAACAATAGTTTTAGTTTTCTTTCAGGAGGAAAAATTAAAAAATTCATCTGGGGTCTACCTGAATTATTCTAATGGTTTGGCTAACTAGTAAGAAAAACAACAAATGATTTGCACAGCTCTGTTTGTATAAACAGTCCACATTGGAAACATGCCTAATTTCTGCTCTGAGGGTCTAGAAAAGTGTCATTTGTTTGATATGTGTTGAGGGAAAGTTTCTTTCCTTCAGCAGGAATCGAACCCAGGTACTGGCAGTTCTGCATTCTAACCACTAAGAAGGTGATCGCTTGTCACCAATCTCTCAAAAATTCATCTTGGGTCAACCTCAAATATTATTGTTGTTATAATGTTGGTTTGGGTAGGTAGCAAGCAAAAAATTAAATTATTTGCACAGGTCTCTTTGTATAAAATGGTATAAAAACTGGGATTTAAGGTGCACGGTGGGAACATGCCCATATTATGCTATGAGTCACTGGACAGAGCTTTGATTTTCACAGTCTCCAAACACCTTCCCAGCATCCTGACATCTAAGCGGGCATCTGACGGAACCACACACCTGCTCAAGGTACTGCTGATGTTCAAGAAGGGAGACAGAGAGGAAAAAAGCTCAATCCACAGTGACACTAATGAGCATGAATAGCCAATGAGCTTTGTATGTAGCTACTTAGTCCATTGTGACCCTTCCTATCATTCTCCCTTTGAAATGATGATGATGATGATGATGTACACTTGACTTTCTTTCCCAGTGTGCCATGGACTTCTACAGGTTGCATTAACCAATCCAACCATTCGGCACTTGCAGATGGGTACCTCTGTATTGTGCCTGATTCTTGTACAGCTATAAAAGGCTGGTAGATGCAGATACTTTCCCCTCTTCTTAACCAGCAATAATATGAGTCCAGGCTACGGCTGGGAAGAGAGAGAAAGAGCAGTAGGTTTTCCCTTGTTTCCTGCTTCCTTTTTCTTGCATAGCTTCTCCTTCATGCCAACTTGCTGTGTTAATTTCATGAGCCTGGCTAGCTCAGTTGGTAGAGCATCAGACTTTTAATCTGAGGGTCCAGGGTTCAAGTCCCTGGTCAGGTGAGTGACTATTCACTAAAATGTTAACAATCTGTCTCTTGGGAGTCCTCTTTGATGTTGCTTTTTCTCCTCAGGATTTTGCCTTTCCTAAGAAGGGCCTTTTTGTGTGTGGGATCGAAGGGGCAACTTCCTGACCTCCCCTCTGTCCCTGCAGGCTGGAGGAATAAAGGCCTCTGGACATATAGCAGGTTCCTCCCAGATGGCTGCGTTCTCACCTGGTGGAGGTGGAAGCTCGGTCTCCTTGCCTCTGTTGCTGCCTTCCCGTGAAGGTGCTGATCCAGCTGCCCTGTCTGATGCAGGATGGGAGGAATGTTTGGAGCTTTGTCTTCTGATTGAGGGCTCCCTCCTACAGCAGCGCGAGGTGGGCTCTGTGGGGAGCCTCTCCCGGGCAGAAGGTATCTGGGTGTTGCCAGTCCCTGCCAGGCTTGGGTCCAGCCCAGCGCTGAGGCATGAAGTCTCAGGAGACCGGGGGAGGAGAGAGCAGAACTGGTGGAGCTGGGGAGTGGAGCGCCAGGAGCCGCTCACCCCGCCTTGAGAGCACTTGTGGGGACTGAGCTGTCTTTGGGTAGGGGAGTGATGGGACCCCAGGGGATGGGGACAACAGTCTGGGGTTTCATTCACCCAGGCAAGGAAACACCCCTATGGGGGGGGGATCACTGACCCAGTGACTACAGGACCTGTTGGTGAGCCCCAGATCCAGAATTAACACGGCAGATCCAGACGAACACGGCTACACAGATACAGATCCAGACTAACACGGCTCCCCCTCTGATACTTTCAATAACTTCGTTATCAGTGCCTGGGAGTGTAATTTAAACCATAGGAACAGCCACACTGGGCTAGCCAGAAGGTCCATCTAGCTCTGATCTTCTCTTCTCACAGTAGCCAATACCAGGTGCCCCAAAAGGGACACACCCAGGCACCACTGGGAGTTGAACCCAGGATTTCCTGTTTACAAGACAGGTGTTTTAACCAGCTATGCCATGGGGCCCGGCTTTAGGCAAGGCAGAGTATCTGCCCACACCTGACTGCTTGCCAACCCCCCCCCCCCCTTTGTTCTACTGACCAGGAGCCATGTGAGGTAACCCCACACCCCAACCGTGTGCCCCAATCCCCTGCCTCAGACTTGAGCCCCCCCAAACCAGGAGCCTTTTACTGCACCCCAAGACTCTCAGGGGGGGCCCACACCAGATCCTGCACTCCCAGCCCAGAGCCCTGACCCCCTTTTGCACCCCAAACCCGTGCCCCAGCCCAGAGCCCCCCAAACTTGGAGCCCCTCCTGCACCCCAAACCCCTCATCTCTGGCCCCACCCCAGAGCCTGAACCCCCAGCTGAGAGCTCTGACCCCCTCCCACACCCCAACCCCCTGCCCCAGCCTACAGCCCCCTCTCACACCCTGAACCCCTCATTCTCTGCCCCACCCTGCAGCCTTCACCCCTGCACCCCAAAAAGTTTGAAACCCGCTGCCTTAGAGGGGGAGGGGGGTCACACGACAACAGTCAATCTGTGGAGCTTTGCCCCAGAGGATGTTGTGAAGGCCAAGACTAGAACAGGGTTCAAAAAAGAACTAGATATGTTCATGGAGGACAGGGCCAGCAATGGCTATTAGCCAGGCTGGGCAGGGATGGTGTCTCTAGTCTCTGTTTGCCAGGAGCTGGGAAGAGGCAACAGGGGATGGATCACTTGACGATTCCTTCTTCTGGGGCCCCTGGCATTGGCCCCTGTCAGGAGACAGGACGCTGGGCTGGATGGAGCTTTGGTGAAACCCCCCCAGAGCTCTCCTGCCCTTGGCACTTTGCCCTCACTGCTCAGATTGAAACTTGTGCAGGGAGACAAGCCAGCCACATCCCAGCTGGGCATGAGCAGAGCGGCAGCATGAAAAGCAAACCTGGAGATGTTGGGGATTGAACCCAGGACCTCACACATGCGAAGCATGCGCTCTACCACTGAGCTACATCCCCAAACAGACCTGATTGCCTGGTTGTTCACACTCAGAGCCTGCCTCCTGCCAAAGCAGCCAGAGGCTTATAAACTTCATTGGAAGCCTTCCCCGCCCCTGCCCCCCACTGCCCCGATCATGCTCTCGTGGAGGTTGCTGGTTCATAGGGGTCACTTTGCAGCAGGGTCAGATTCTGTGTGGGGCAGAGAGAGTCGTGCCCTGGACTCAGGGTGCAGAGATACACTCAGCCTCTCCCCTGCATTGGGGGGGGGTACTGCCACCCCCTGCTGGAAGGTCATGGTGGTGGGGGGCGCTGTGAGCAGCTCAATCCCTGACCACGGTGGCAGAAGTTGGGTGGGGAGCTCCAGGTGTTTCTAGGATCTGCTATTTCCACCGGCCTGTAAAGTCCGGCTTTCCCCAGCACATTCACTGCGGTGCAATTGGGTCCCTGTGTCTATGGCTGAACAGCAAAGAATCGCTCCCGGTTTCCCGTCTCTCTGCAGCATGATTAGCCTGTGTGGGTGGTTAATGAGGTGGATCTAGTTGCAGATTGTTATTCATTCCCCACCTTGACAGTTCACACAGTCCCTGTCCCGTGCAGATCTCCAGCACCGCAGTTTTCCCGGTAGCAGCAGTTGGGTTTTCCCTGAGGCCTGAGATTTTCAGGGTCCTTTTTTCCCTCCACCTGGAGTGAACTCAGCTTTTCCCCCATCCCAGACACTCCATGAAATAACAGCAGCAGTGCTAAGGAGAAGGGGAGGGAACATCTCACTGGCAGGGCTGGATGGGCCCAGGGCCCCCTGCTGGTCCATTGGTTCCATTGCAGAAGAGGACGGGTCCAGGGAATTTGCCCCCCTGCTTTGCACAAGGGACAGAGACAGATCTCGCTGTTCCTGTGTCTGTGCAGAGAAAATGGTGCTTCTGTCTGAAAGAGAGGCGGGAAATGGCCCCATGGTGGGACAATATCCTCAGGATTAAGAGCAAAGGACTCAGGCTGAGAACCGATTTAACTCCACTCATCTGGGATTTAACACATTGTTTTCCATGGAGACACTGGAACCTTGTGACATTGCTCCAGACTCGGGGGGTTGGGCTGATTTAACTCCCTGGCCGGCCACCGCCTCAGCCACCTCTTGCCCCATGGCCTAGGCTCTCGGCCCTCTGCTGATTGCTCCTTGCTGGATTGCCCAGAGCAAAAAGGAAGACGTGCAGGTCTAGCATACGATGGTTTTGATCCATCAGCCACTGGGTTTCGGGCCCAGCCCACTTCTGCTGCGCCCCCCTGCTGGGTCTTCAGCCCCAGCTCCAGCATCCGGCCTAGCGCCTTGTGAGCTCTAGCGCTGGCAGGGAGATGCGCCGGCTGCTCGGAGCAGCCTTGGTAACAGCAGTTTTGTTTCTGTGTGTCTCTGTGGCGCAATGGGTCAGCGCGTTCGGCTGCTAACCGACAGGCTGGTGGTTCGAGCCCACCCAGGGACCGGAATAACCTGATTTTGCTTCTTAAGGGCCCGGTTTAGCTGCCTCAAAGATGCCTCCCAGCAGCTGGTTTGCCAGGGCCCCTGCCCAGCCCCTGCACCGCTCCCTGCCAGGGCCAGAGCTCGCAAGGCACCAGCCTGGAGCCAGGGCCGCTGAGTGCTGCTAACGAAAAGCCAGCAGAGGGACCCAGGGGAACTGTGCTGTGCCCATAACACAGAGGTGGATTAATCAAACCCTCTTCTGCGAGCACCGGGCCTCCCGCTTCCTACCCTGGGCCTGCAAGCGAGGGGGCGGCTTGCACAGCGCCAAGAGTCTCACCTGTGAGGCAGGAGGTGGCTGACGCCCGCAGCCTGCTGGGGAGCTCCCAGAAGTGATTAAGGGACAGAGACTCCTAAGTGCCCAGAGTAACTAAGGTTTGGGGTTCACGAGGCCAGTAAGGGGGTCGCTATGTCGGCCTTGTAACCCTGGGTGTCAGGTCGCTGTGAAGCTTTGATCTAGAGCTCTGATCCCAATGACCGACCAGCAGCCCACAGCCTCCCCCTGGGTCTGCCCCACCTGGTTACTCCTCACAGGCTGACCTGACCCCGCTTCCAGCCCCGGATTCGCCCCCTAATCAGAGCCACAGCCGTGGAGGTGCTGACGGAGGGAGGGGTGACTCTGGGATGGGGTTCTTCTCTAAAGATGGCTGCAGAAAGGTGGGGCTCAGCTCTGTCAGTGACCTGCCCAGTTCCCTCGGTGACAGGGGATGCCGCTGACATTTCTGTAAGGTGCATAAAGGGGATATTTGGCTTCCTAGCGAATGTGAGGAATGTGCCTTTATGAGAGGGATTTCCCCACCCTTCAGTAGTTGTAACTCAAGGCCCCAGTTCCCTAATGGATAAAGCATTGGCTTCTGAAGACAGAGATTTTGGGTTCAAGTCCCATCTTGGGTGAAAAACTACTTTCGTTCTCTACGTTGCAAAGAAACCTTGGTCTTCTTTTCACCAAGGAAGCTGGGAGATGTTGGAACACAAAGTTCTGGGTCTTGGGAACAATCCCCCAGAAATCTCATCTTCCACTCGACAAATGCTGTCCAGACCCATCAGTAGCAAACAGTTAATACTAGTTTTTGTCTGAGAATAGAGTGAAGGTGAGTGTTTACTCAGACACGTCAATGAACGAAACAGTATTTGGTCCTGCCATGAGGGCAGGGGGCTGGACTCGATGACCTCTCGAGGTCCCTTCCAGCCCTAGAATCTATGAATCTATGAAACAGACAGAAAGAGCAAGGCCGTTCAGAAAGAGAATAGATCTGTCTGGAGACAAAGCAGATCCTGAGAATGAGCAACACTGTGAAAAGAAGAGCTTCAAATGTGTGTTAGGTGTTAGTTAGGTCGGTCTGGCAAATTTAAAGAACATCCCAATGCCCGTAGCGTGATGCGGACACTGGCTGTTTCTGATCTTTTACTGAGAGCTCATTGAGAAATATTTTCCTTAACGATGTTATGGAATATCGGGTGGGCTGTGAAGGCACCATTCTTCCTGCTTTCGCCCTTCGAGACAACATGGCTACATGGCATGGGGCCAATGCGCCACTTCCAGTCAACTGCTAGAGAAGACAACAGCACCAGACACTCTGCCGGGAGCCGGGAGGGACGGGAAGCCGTGGGGCAGGTAAGAGCAGCGCTGGGTCCTAGAGAGAGCCCAATGCGCTGCCTGCAGCACAGTCTGGGGAGGGGATTGGCTGCTGGGGTCTCTGGGAAGGGGGGGGGAGGAACTCACCTGTGAGTGTGACTCTCCCCCGGCGTGAGGGGAGGCAGGTTGGGCGGCTCTGGCAGTGTCCTTTGTTGCCCCCATAACGTCCATTCTTCTCCCCCCCTGTCACGGAGTATAAGGGGAGTCCGGCCCTGCACCCCTCTTCCCCGGATTCACTGGGAGTCTCAGCCAGCCAGTAGAACAGAAGGTTTAGTAGAGATGCCAGGAACACAGCCCAACCAGAGCTTGTCAGTACATCCAGGACCCCTCAGTCGGGTCCTTCCGGGGGGCAGGGAGCTTAGACCCCAGCCTGGGGCTCCCTGCATTTCGCCCTGCAGCTCCAAACGGGGCAGGGAGGCCAGACCCCTGTCTGCCTCTCTCCCCTCTTCTCCGGCCAGCCCCAAACGGAAGCTCTCCAGCCCTTCCTCCCCCTTTGTCTGCTTCCCGGGCCAGGAGGTCACCTGATCCCTTTGTTCCGACACCTTCAGCTCATACCTTTGCCGGGGGAGGGGCCGGGCCATCTCTTGCCAGGAGACAGAGCCATTCTCTGTGTCCAGGCCTCTGCCTTCTAGGGCTTTGTAACAATCATGCACCATTGTCCCGCCACCTAGATACTCAAGCCCCGCATAGGGGAAACTGAGGCACTCACACAGTACTCAGGGAAACCTTAACAACAGTCCTATTTCGTCACACACACCCCCACAGAGCACCCCCCTTTCCCCTCACCCCCACAGAGCACCCCTCTCTCCCCCCTCCCCTCCGGCAGGGCTGGGTTGGCTGAGGTGCTGGGGCGGGGGGTGGGGGGGGCTGCGTGCTGAGGAAGTAAAAATGAAAGTAAGTCAATTCCTCGGCAGCCAGCCCAAGCAACAGGGGCCGGCTGGAATTACCACCCCCAGCTGGCTGGGCTGGGGACAGGGTGACCAGAGAGCATGTGGGAAAAACCAGGACAGGGGGTGGGTGGTGTGACCAGATGTCCCACTTGTATAGGGACAGTCCCAATTTTAGGGTTGTTTTTTTATATAGGCTCCTATTACCCCCCATCCCCATCCCGATTTTCCACCCTTGCTGTCTGGTCACCCTAGGTTGGGGGTAATAGGACAAAGCCCCAAATAGCGGAAGTGGCCCTATAACATCTGTGTCTGGCCAGCGGCAGGACATTAGCACGGCAGGGGAGGGGTGGGTGTGGCAGTGACATCACAAAGGCTGTTTGCAGGACCTCGGCCTATTGGTCAAAGGTGGTGGGGAGGCGGTGACCTCACAGAGAGATGCTGACATCAGCCAGGCCAGGCCAGGGGCGAGGGGCCAGGGAAACCTCAGAGACCCCCGTGGCTTTGCTTCAGCAAGTCTCCTTGTCGAGGTCTCTCTCGGAGGACTGAGAGAGTATTAGGGGTCACGGACGTGAGCACGAGGAGGAACCTCTTTGGAGTTTTCTCCTTTCCTTTTACGGACTTTCCTAGAAAACAGACGTCCCTGGTTAGACGGTAAGAGCCTCTGAGAGGTTTGGAACCTGTTCAGTCTGATCCATCTGGTGCCAGCTGAATTCTAGGCATGGAAAACAGTCGCTTCAGGTGGCAGAATTGTATTCCCCACTTAGGATTTTGTCCCTCAGAATCACTGGGGACATTAGGGTTTGTCCTTTTTGTTTGACCTTTTCCTCCATCCCTCCCTCCTTTCTCTTCATCTCTTACTTCTTTTGTCCTTTCCCCTATTCCCCTCCCAGCACCAGGAGAGGTGTAGGGATGTGTGTGTGTGTGTGTGACAGTGTACCACATAATGATTTATGGGGAGATGCTTATAAATGTATATATGATATATATACCCGGTGTCACTGTTGCTCTCTAAGAGAGACGCTGTGTGCATTACCCCACGTGGCCACCCGGTGTCACTGTTGTTCTCTGAGAGAGACGCTGTGTGCGTTACCCCACGTGGCCACCCGGTGTCACTGTCGCTCTCTGAGAGAGATGCTGTGTGCGTTACCCCACGTGGCACCCGGTGTCACTGTTGCTCTCTAAGAGAGACGCTGTGTGCATTACCCCACGTGGCCACCCGGTGTCACTGTTGCTCTCTGAGAGAGACGCTGTGTGCATTACCCTACGTGGCCACCCGGTGTCACTGTTGTTCTCTGAGAGAGATGCTGTGTGCATTACTCCACGTGGCCACCCGGTGTCACTGTCGCTCTCTGAGAGAGACGCTGTGTGCATTACCCCACGTGGCCACCCGGTGTCACTGTTGCTCTCTGAGAGAGACGCTGTGTGCATTACCCCACGTGGCCACCCGGTGTCACTTTTGTTCTCTGAGAGAGATGCTGTGTGCGTTACTCCACGTGGCCACCCGGTGTCACTGTCGCTCTCTGAGAGAGACGCTGTGTGCATTACCCCACGTGGCACCCGGTGTCACTGTCGCTCTCTGAGAGAGACGCTGTGTGCATTACCCCACGTGGCCACCCGGTGTCACTGTTGCTCTCTGAGAGAGACGCTGTGTGCATTACCCCACGTGGCCACCCGGTGTCACTGTTGCTCTCTGAGAGAGACGCTGTGTGCATTACCCCACGTGGCCACCCGGTGTCACTGTTGCTCTCTCAGAGAGATGCTGTGTGCATTACCCCACGTGGCCACCCGGTGTCACTGTTGCTCTCTGAGAGAGACGCTGTGTGCATTACCCCACGTGGCCACCCAGTGTCACTGTTGCTCTCTGAGAGAGACGCTGTGTGCATTACCCCACGTGGCCACCCGGTGTCACTGTTGCTCTCTGAGAGAGACGCTGTGTGCATTACCCCACGTGGCCACCCGGTGTCACTGTTGCTCTCTGAGAGAGACGCTGTGTGCATTACCCCACGTGGCCACCCGGTGTCACTGTTGCTCTCTGAGAGAGACGCTGTGTGCATTACCCCACGTGGCCACCCGGTGTCACTGTTGCTCTCTCAGAGAGATGCTGTGTGCATTACCCCACGTGGCCACCCGGTGTCACTGTTGCTCTCTGAGAGAGACGCTGTGTGCATTACCCCACGTGGCCACCCAGTGTCACTGTTGCTCTCTGAGAGAGACGCTGTGTGCATTACCCCACGTGGCACCCGATGTCACTGTCGCTCTCTGAGAGAGATGCTGTGTGCATTACCCCACGTGGCCACCCGATGTCACTGTCGCTCTCTGAGAGAGATGCTGTGTGCATTACCCCACGTGGCCACCCGGTGTCACTGTTGCTCTCTCAGAGAGATGCTGTGTGCGTTACCCCACGTGGCCACCCAGTGTCACTGTTGCTGTCTGAGGGGATGGGCAGATCCCTGTTGCAGAGTTTCTCTAGTTTCCTGGTTATCACATTTGCCTGACATGCAAAGGGGCCCTGGCTTTAAACCAGGCAGAAAGTTGAAGTTTTACTTTTCCCAGCTCCCTTAGCTGCCCAGCGAGGTTCTCCCCATTTGGCCACTGGGATCACCCCAACCCCTGCAGGGCAGCGGGTGGGGAAATGAGCTGAGAAACGTGCCGGAGAAAGCTGCTGTTTCCTGCCCTCGGTTTCCTGGCGACAGAGGCGTGCGCACGGGGTGTGTGGGTGTGCCCGGGCACACCCTAGTGAGCTGCGGCTCGGAAGGCTGCTCCTCCCCCCTCCCCTGGGGGCTGTCTCCTAGGGGCAGCCTGCACGCAGCTGCGATCAGCTGTTTGCCGGGCAGGCTCAGATCAGCTGCGTCCTGCCTCCCTGCTCCGGCAGGGGCCGAGTGAGTCTCACACACACACGAAAACACCCTTAGGGTGAGGTGCGGGTGGGAGCACAGCCGGCCCCTGCTCACCTAGGGCCGCCCTGCACCTCTTGGGCTGATGGCCATGGCGTCCGCGAGTATGGCTGCTCCCGGCCAGCCAGGCTCCGCTCCGGCCACAGCAGGCAGCCGGTGACCCAAGGGAGCCCAGCTAGGCTGGGGCTGGGTGCAGTGGGCGATTAGGGGGAGGAGAAGCCTCGGACCCCGGCAGGAGCCATGCTGGGTGGGGAAGGGGGAAGGTGGAGAAGCCCCAGACCACGGCAGGAGCTGCCCTGGGGGCGGGGGAGAAGAGCCGAGCTGGGGCGGGGGAGGAGAAGCCGGGGTCCGGCAGGAGCCGGGGGGAGTGGGGGAGGAGAAGCCCAGACCCCGGCAGGAGCTGCACTGGGAGGTGGGGAGGGGGAGCCACACTGGGGCAGAGAGGAGAGGTCCCGGACCCTGGCAGAAGATGTGGGGCTGAAGTCCCCGGCTCGGGAGCCCCACCCACCCTAGTGGCAGAAGCTGCAGGGCTGAAGCCCTGACCCCACTCTGTGTGGAGCTGGTATCCCCATTTCTCCCGCCATCACACAGCCATGAGTGGATTTAGCCTAGGAGGCAGGGTCAGGATTGGCCCCGTTTGGCAGGTGGGATCTAGGGCACACAGAGGTGAAGTGACTTTCCCAAGGCTAAGCAGGGAGTCTGTGGCAGAGCAGAGACTCAAACCCAGAACACCTGAACCCTGTGCCTTAACCACTAGGCAACCTTCCCACCCCAGGAGGGGGAACTTCCTCTGCCACTTTCAATGTGTGGGTGGGAGCAGCCACTAGACAGAGCTGCCAGGAGGTGGGGAGCAGAGAGAGATGGGAAAAGGGACATGGGTGGGTGTAGCGGGGTGGTTACCTGCTCCTGCCCGGGAGGGGTTAAAACAGCCCTACAGAGGGAGCAGTCAGGGGACGGGCAGTCAGGGGACATGGAATGGGGGGGGCTGGATAGGGCGTGGGAGTCCCAGGGGGCCTGTCAGGGGCGGGGGTGTGAAGAGGGGCCAGGGCAGTCAGGGGACAGGGGTTGGATAGTTGGAGGGGTCGCGGGGTGGTGATTAGGGGGTGGGGGGGTCTCTGGAGGGGGCGGTCAGGGGACAAGGAGCAGGGAGGTTTAGATAGGGGGTGGGGTCCTGGGGGGCAGTTAGGGGCAGGGTCCCAGGAGGGAGCAGACAGGGGACAAGGAGCACGGGAGGTTGGGGGTTTTGAGGGGGGCTGGAAGTGGGAGCGAGTGGATGGGGGTGGGGCTAGGGCAGGGCTCCCTGGGTGCACACCCTAGTGAAATGTGCTGCGCACGCCTATGGCTGCTACAGTTATTTCATGGGCTGTCTGGGACGGGGGAAAAGCCGAGTTCACTCCAGGTGGAGGGAAAAAAGGACCCTGAAAATCTCAGGCCTCAGGGAAAACCCAACCGCTGCTACCAGGGTCGCTGAGGTGCTGGAGATCTGCACGGGACAGGGACTGTGTGAACTGTCAAGGTGGGGAATGAATAACAATCTACAGCTAGATCCACCTCATTAACCACCGACACAGGCTAATCATGCTGCAGAGAGATGGGAAACCGGGAGCGATTCTTTGCTGTTCAGCCATAGACACAGGGACCCAATTGCACCGCAGTGAATGTGCTGGGGAAAGCCGGACTTTACAGGCCGGTGGAAATAGCAGATCCTAGAAACACCTGGAGCTCCCCACCCCACTGCTGCCACCAGGGTCAGGAGTTGAGCTGCTCACAGAGCCCCCCTCCCCACACACACACACCATGGCAGCTCCCCCCCAATGCAGGGGAGAGGGGTGAGTGTATCTCTGCACCCTGAGTCCAGGGCTCACACTCTCTCTGCCCCACACATAGAATCTGGCCCTGGTGCAAAGTGACCCCTATGAGCCAGCAACCTCCACGAGAGCATGATCGGGGTGGTGGGGGGCAGGGGCGGGGAAGGCTTCCAATGAAGTTTATAAGCCACTGGCTGCTTTGGAAGGAGGCAGGCTCTGAGTGTGAACAGCCAGGCAGTCAGGTCTGTCTGGGGATGAAGCTCAGTGGTAGAGCGCCTGCTTCGCATGTTTGAGGTCCTGGGTTCAATCCCCAGCATCTCCAGGTTTGCTTTTCACCCGGCTGCTCTGCTCATGCCCAGCTGGGCTGTGGCTGGCCTGTCTCCCTGCACAAGTTTCAATCTGAGCAGTGAGGGCAAAGTGCCAAGGGCAGGAGAGCTCTGGGGGGGTTTCACCAAAGCTCCATCCAGCCCAGTGTCCTGTCTCCTGACAGGGGCCAATGCCAGGGGCCCCAGAGGGAATGAACAGAACAGGGGATCAGCCAGTGATCATCCCCTGTTGCCTATTCCCAGCTCTGGGCAAACAGAGACTAGAGACACCATCCCTGCCCAGCCTGGCTAATAGCCATTGCTGGCCCTGTCCTCCATGAACGTTTCTAGTTCTGTTTTGAGCCCTGTTCTAGTCTTGGCCTTTACAACGTCCTCTGGGAGAAAGCTCCACAGGTGGACTGTTGTCGTGTGACCCCCCCCTCCCCCTTCCCCTCCCCCTCCCCCTCTAAGGCAGCGGGTTTCAAACTTTTTTCTGGTGACCCAGTTGAAGAAAATTGTTGATGCTCATGACCCAACGGAGCTGGACATGAGGGGTTTGGGAGGGGCTCATGCCTGGGGCAGGGGGTTGGGGTGCAGGGTGAATGCTGCAGGGTGGGGCAGAGAATGAGGGGTTCAGGGTGTGAGGGGGGCTCTAGGCTGGGGCAGAGGGTTGGGGTGTAGGGGTGAAGGCTGAAGGGTGGGGCCAGGGATAAGGGGTTTGGGGTGCAGGAGGGGCTCAGAGTTTGGGGGTCTCCAGGCTGGGGCAGGGGGTTGGGGTGTAGGGGTGAAGGCTGCAGGGTGGGGCCAGGGATGAGGGGTTTGGGGTACAGGAGGGGCTCAGAGTTTGAGGGGGGCTCCAGGCTGGGGCAGGGGCTTGGGGTGCAAAAGGGGGTCAGGGCTCTGGTGTGGGGCCAGGTATGAGGGTCTTGGGGTGCAGGAAAGGGCTCCAGGTTTGGGGGGGCTCAAGTCTCAGGCAGGAGATTGGGGCACATGGTTGGGGTGTGGGGTTTACTTTGCGCGACTCCTGGTCAGTGGAACAATGGGGTGGGGGCATTGGCAGGGATTCAGGTGTGGGCAGATACCCTGCCTTAGCCAGAGCCGGGCACCACGGCTTAGCTGGTTAAAGCCCCTGTCTTGTAAACAGGAGATCCTGGGTTTGACTCCCAGTGGTGCCTTGTTAAGTGGCTTTTGGGGCACCTGTTATTGGCTACTGTGAGAAGAAAAGACACAGAACTAGATGGACCTTCGGTCTAGCCCAGTCTGGCTGTTCCTGTGGTTTAAATTACACTCCCAGGCACTGATAACGGAGTTATTGAAAGTATCAGAGGGGGAGCCGTGTTAGTCTGTGTCTGTGTAGCCGTGTTAGTCTGGATCTGCCGTGTTAATTCTGGATTTGGGGCTCACCAACAGGTCTTGTAGTCACTGGGTCAGTGATTCCCCCCCCCCATAGGGGTGTTTCCTTGCCTGGGTGAATGAGACCCCAGACTGTTGTCCCCATCCCCTGGGGTCCCATCACTCCCCTACCCAAAGACAGCTCAGTCCCCACAAGTGCTCTCAAGGCGGGGTGAGCGGCTCCTGGCCTCCACTCCCCAGCTCCACCAGTTCTGCTCTCTCCTCCCCCGGTCTCCTGAGACTTCAGGCCTCAGCGCTGGGCTGGACCCAGGCCTGGCAGGGACTGGCAACACCCAGATACCTTCTGCCCGGGAGAGGCTCCCCACAGAGCCCACCTCGCGCTGCTGTAGGAGGGAGCCCGCAATCAGAAGCCAAAGCTCCAAACATTCCTCCCATCCTGCGTCAGACAGGGCAGCTGGATCAGCACCTTCACGGGAAGGCAGCAACAGAGGCAAGGAGACCGAGCTTCCACCTCCACCAGGTGAGAACGCAGCCATCTGGGAGGGACCTGCTATATGCCCAGAGGCCTTTATTCCTCCAGCCTGCAGGGACAGAGGGGATGTCAGGAAGTTGCCCCTTCGATCCCACACACAAAAAGGCCCGTCTTAGGAAAGGCAAAATCCTGAGGAGAAAAAGCAACATCAAAGAGGACTCCCAAGAGACAGATTTTTAACATTTTAGTGAATAGCCACTCACCTGACCAGGGACTTGAACCCTGGACCCTCAGATTAAAAGTCTGATGCTCTACCAACTGAGCTAGCCAGGCTCATGAAATTAAGACAGCAAGTTGGTATGAAGGAGAAGCTATGCAAGAAAAAGGAAGCCGGAAACAAGGGAAAACCTACTGCTCTTTCTCTCTCTTCCCAGCCCTAGCCTGGACTCATATTATTGCTGGTTAAGAAGAGGGGAAAGTATCTGCATCTACCAGCCTTTTATAGCTGTACAAGAATCAGGCACAATACAGAGGTACCATCTGCAAGTGCCGAATGGTTGGATTGGCTAATGCAACCTGTAGAAGTCCATGGCACACTGGGATAGAAAGTCAAGTGTACATCATCATCATCATCATTTCAAAGGGGTAATGATAGGAAGGGTCACAATGGACTAAGTAGCTACATACAAAGCTCATTGGCTATTCATGCTCATTAGTGTCACTGTGGATTGAGCTTTTTTCCTCTCTGTCTCCCTTCTCGAACATCAGCAGTACCTTGAGCAGGTGTGTGGTTCCGTCAGATGCCCGCTGAGATTTCAGGATGCTGGGAAGGTGTCTCGAGACTGTGAAAATCAAAGCTCTGTCCAGTGACTCATAGCATAATATGGGCATGTTCCCACCGTGCACCTTAAATCCCAGTTTTTATACCATTTTATACAAAGAGACCTGTGCAAATAATTTAATTTTTTGCTTGCTACCTACCCAAACCAACATTATAACAACAATAATATTTGAGGTTGACCCAAGATGAATTTTTGACAGATTGGTGACAAGCGATCACCTCCTGAGTGGTTAGAATGCAGAACTGCCAGTACCTGGGTTCGATTCCTGCTGAAGGAAAGAAACTTTCCCTCGACACATATCAAACAAATGACACTTTTCTAGACCCTCAGAGCAGAAATTAGGCATGTTTCCAATGTGGACCGTTTATACAAACAGAGCTGTGCAAATCATTTGTTGTTTTTCTTACTAGTTAGCCAAACCAATAGAATAATTCAGGTAGACCCCAGATGATTTTTTAAATTTTTCCTCCTGAAAGAAAACTAAAACTATTGTTTCAAGTGTCAGCAGGAGGCTGGGCTGGAGGGCAGGTCAGGCCCGAGGGGAATGGTGGGGCAACCGCAAAGAAAAACACCGACTCTTCGGATGACTGGACACTCTGCGCCTAATCAATGCCACAGCATCGTATCCCCTTTGGCAGAGCTGCTGTGAGGAGCATCTTCAGCGACGAAGGCAGGTCCCTGCAGCAGTGGCTCTCCGGGGTTCTTGAAGGAGAGCTTCTTTCCTTCCCCTCGCTGAGAAAGAGCAAGAGAAGGAAGAAAGCTCACATGGGCCCACTGGGTACACCAGCCCACGCTGCTTTTCCCTGCTGGGGAGCGTGAAATAAGGGACTCGTGGCAGGTAAAGCCACTGCTGCGCTTCCAGAAAACAGCCCAGCCCTGAGCCCACAGAGCAGGCTAAAGCCTGGGGGTGAACTAAGGATCTCTAGATCTTCAGTCTAATGCTCTCCTGACTGAGCTACTTCAGCACCTACAAGGGACCTGCTTTAGGCTGCTGCTTCTCTGTCTGGGATGTTTTTGTCAGTCCTGGCACACAAGAAGGACGTCATTGCGAGAGGCCCAGGAGGGCCTGATGAATTCTTGCCGGCCTTGCTCAGCCCTGTGAAGTATTACCCTGGACTCAGCTCTCCATTGGTCTGTCTGCTTTGGGGCAGGGACCATAACACGTCCTGCTGCATTCGTTATTTCAAAGGGTGGTTTAGGATTTTCAGTCTCAGACTGAAGTAGATGACCCGACAAACACAGTGTCAGTCTTGTCTAAAGAAGTGGCTTGGAGAGACTATTCCCACGTGGCCTAATGGATCAGGCGTCTGACTTGGGTTCAGAAGATTGAAGGTTCAAGTCCCTTCGTGGTTGTGCTTGTGCAGTTTTCTCTTTGTGCTGAAAGTCCTGCTCCCTTCAGGGCTGGAGCCTCTTCTTGGCGGCTCAGGCCAATGCTCTGGGTTCAGCTAGAGCCTGGGAAGGAGGTTGTCAGGGTTCACTCTGAACTCCAGTTTACAGATGTAGGGACCTGTATGAAACACCCCCTAAGCTTATTTTTACCAATTTAGGATAAAAACGTCCCCCAGGCACGTTTTTGTCCTTGAACGGTACGCTGCCACCACCAAGTGATTTAAACAAACATTCAGGGAGGGTGTAACGAAGTGGGACTGTTCCTAATGTTTCCTATGAATACTGAGTGGGTGCCTCAGTTTCCCCTATGCCTCAGTTTCCCCTTTATATTTCTTAAGTCTCTAGGTGGTGGGATAAGGGGTGTGATTGTTGCAAAGCCCTAGAGGGCCAGTGTGATGACACAGAATGGCCGACACCCTGTCTCCTGGCAACTGCTGGCCTGGGCCCCTCCCCTGCAAAGGTGCCGGCTGAAGGGGTTGGGGAACAAAGGGATCAGGTGATCTCCTGGCCCGGGAAGGAGACAAAGGCAGAGGTGGGGCTGGAGAGTTTGGAGCTGGCTGGGCACATGGAGAGAGGTCCAGATGGGCTCTGGCCTCCCCACCCCCCAAGATGGACCTGACTGAGGGGTCCTGTTCTCTGTACCTACAAGCTCTGGTTTAGACTCTGTTCCTGTCGTCTAATAAACCTTCTGTTTTACTGGCCAGCTGAGAGTCACGTCTGATGGTGGAGTTGGGGGCAGGGCCCTCTGGCTTCCCCAGGAGCCTCACCCGGGCGGACTCGCTGCGGTGAAGAAGGGGATGCTGAACGCTCCAGGGTCAGCCCCAGGAAGGTGGAAGCTGGGGAAGCTTCTTGCCCTGGAGACAGTCGGCTCAGTGAGGAGGCTCCTCCGGAGTCCTGACTGGCTTCGTAGGGAGCAGTTCCAGAGCATCGCCCGGGGACTCTGTGACAGGGGCATCGGCAGAGCAGAGACTGGGGAGCCCAGCCCCTCACAGCCCCTCCCCCTCACACTGACACCCCCATGGACCCTCCCCCTCACAGCCCCTCCCCCTCACACTGACACCCCCATGGACCCTCCCCCTCACAGCCCCTCCCCCTCACACTGACACCCCCATGGAACCTCCCCCCCACAGCCCCTCCCCCTCACACTGACACCCCCATGGAACCTCCCCCCCACAGCCCCTCCCCCTCACACTGACACCCCCATGGACCCTCCCCCTCACAGCCCCTCCCCCTCACACTGACACCCCCATGGAACCTCCCCCCCACAGCCCCTCCCCCTCACACTGACACGTCCATGGACCCTCCCCTCACAGCCCCTCCCCCTCACACTGACACCCCCATGGACCCTCCCCCTCACAGCTCCTCCCCCTCACACTGACACCCCCATGGACCCTCCCCCTCACAGCCCCTCCCCTTCACACTGACACCCCCATGGACCCTCCCCCTCACAGCCCCTCCCCCTCACACTGAGACCCCCATGGACCCTCCCCTCACAGCCCCTCCCCCTCACAGAGACACTCCATAGCCCTCCCCATCCCAGCCCCTCCCCCTCACACTGACACTCCCATGGACCCTCCCCCTCACAGCCCCTCCCCGTCACACTGACACCTCCATCGACCCTCCCCCTCACAGCCCCTCCACCTCACACTGACACCCCCATGGACCCTCCCCCTCACAGCTCCTCTCCCTCACACTGACACGTCCATGGACCCTCCCCCTCACAGCCCCTCCCCCTCACACCGACACCCCCATGGACCCTCCCCCTCACAGCCCCTCCCCTTCACACTGACACCCCCATGGACCCTCACCCTAACAGCCCCTCCCCCTCACAGAGACACTCCATAGCCCTCCCCATCCCAGCCCCTCCCCCTCACACTGACACTCCCATGGACCCTCCCCCTCACAGCCCCTCCCCGTCACACTGACACCTCCATCGACCCTCCCCCTCACAGCCCCTCCACCTCACACTGACACCCCCATGGACCCTCCCCCTCACAGCCCCTCTCCCTCACACTGACACCCCCATGGACCCTCCCCTCACAGCCCCTCCCCCTCACACTGGGCCTGCAAGCGAGGGGGCGGCTTGCACAGCGCCAAGAGTCTCACCTGTGAGGCAGGAGGCGGCTGACGCCCGCAGCCTGCTGGGGAGCTCCCAGAAGTGATTAAGGGACAGAGACTCCTAAGTGCCCAGAGTAACTAGGGTTTGGGGTTCACGAGGCCGGTAAGGGGGTCGCTATGTCGGCCTTGTAACCCTGGGTGTCAGGTCGCTGTGCAGCTTTGATCTAGAGCTCTGATCCCAACGACCGACCAGCAGCCCACAGCCTCCCCCTGGGTCTGCCCCACCTGGTTACTCCTCACAGGCTGACCTGACCCCGCTTCCAGCCCTGGATTCGCCCCCTAATCACCCTACTGCCACTCAGAGCCACAGCCGTGGAGGTGCTGACGGAGGGAGGGGTGACTCTGGGATGGGGTTCTTCTCTAAAGATGGCTGCAGAAAGGTGGGGCTCAGCTCTGCCAGCGACCTGCCCCATTGCCTCGGTGACAGGGGATGCCGCTGACATTTCTGTAAGGTGCATAAAGGGGATATTTGGCTTCCTAGCGAATGTGAGGAATGTGCCTTTATGAGAGGGATTTCCCAACCCTTCAGTAGTTGTAACTCAAGGCCCCAGTTCCCTAATGGATAAAGCATTGGCTTCTGAAGACAGAGATTTTGGGTTCAAGTCCCATCTTGGGTGAAAAACTACTTTCGTTCTCTACGTTGCAAAGAAACCTTGGTCTTCTTTTCACCAAGGAAGCTGGGAGATGTTGGAACACAAAGTTCTGGGTCTTGGGAACAATCCCCCAGAAATCTCATCTTCCACTCGACAAATGCTGTCCAGACCCATCAGTAGCAAACAGTTAATACTAGTTTTTGTCTGAGAATAGAGTGAAGGTGAGTGTTTACTCAGACACGTCAATGAACGAAACAGTATTTGGTCCTGCCATGAGGGCAGGGGGCTGGACTCGATGACCTCTCGAGGTCCCTTCCAGCCCTAGAATCTATGAATCTATGAAACAGACAGAAGGAGGAAGGCCGTTCAGAAAGAGAATAGATCTGTCTGGAGACAAAGCAGATCCTGAGAATGAGCAACACTGTGAAAAGAAGAGCTTCAAATGTGTGTTAGGTGTTAGTTAGGTCGGTCTGGCAAATTTAAAGAACATCCCAATGCCCGTAGCGTGATGCGGACACTGGCTGTTTCTGATCTTTTACTGAGAGCTCATTGAGAAATATTTTCCTTAACGATGTTATGGAATATCGGCTGGGCTGTGAAGGCTCCATTCTTCCTGCTTTCGCCCTTCGAGACAACATGGCTACATGGCATGGGGCCAATGCGCCACTTCCAGTCAACTGCTAGAGAAGACAACAGCACCAGACACTCTGCCGGGAGCCGGGAGGGATGGGAAGCCGCGGGGCAGGTAAGAGCAGCGCTGGGTCCTAGAGAGAGCCCAATGCGCTGCCTGCAGCACAGTCTGGGGAGGGGATTGGCTGCTGGGGTCTCTGGGAAGGGGGGGGAGGAACTCACCTGTGAGTGTGACTCTCCCCCGGCGTGAGGGGAGGCAGGTTGGGCGGCTCTGGCAGTGTCCTTTGTTGCCCCCATAACGTCCATTCTTCTCCCCCCCTGTCACGGAGTATAGGGGAGTCCGGCCCTGCACCCCTCTTCCCCGGATTCACTGGGAGTCTCAGCCAGCCAGTAGAACAGAAGGTTTAGTAGAGATGCCAGGAACACAGTCCAACCAGAGCTTGTCAGTACATCCAGGACCCCTCAGTCGGGTCCTTCCGCGGGGCAGGGAGCTTAGACCCCAGCCTGGGGCTCCCTGCATTTCGCCCTGCAGCTCCAAACGGGGCAGGGAGGCCAGACCCCTGTCTGCCTCTCTCCCCTCTTCTCCGGCCAGCCCCAAACGGAAGCTCTCCAGCCCTTCCTCCCCCTTTGTCTGCTTCCCGGGCCAGGAGGTCACCTGATCCCTTTGTTCCGACACCTTCAGCTCATACCTTTGCCGGGGGAGGGGCCGGGCCATCTGTTGCCAGGAGACAGAGCCATTCTCTGTGTCCAGGCCTCTGCCTTCTAGGGCTTTGTAACAATCATGCACCGTTGTCCCGCCACCTAGATACTCAAGCCCCGCATAGGGGAAACTGAGGCACTCACACAGTACTCAGGGAAACCTTAACAACAGTCCTATTTCGTCACACACACCCCCACAGAGCACCCCCCTTTCCCCTCACCCCCACAGAGCACCCCTCTCTCCCCCCTCCCCTCCGGCAGGGCTGGGTTGGGTGAGGTGCTGGGGGGGGGGCGGGGAGGGCTGCGTGCTGGGGAAGTAAAAATGAAAGTAAGTCAATTCCTCGGCAGCCAGCCCAAGCAACAGGGGCCGGCTGGAATTACCACCCCCAGCTGGCTGGGCTGGGGACAGGGTGACCAGAGAGCATGTGGGAAAAACCAGGACAGGGGGTGGGTGGTGTGACCAGATGTCCCACTTGTATAGGGACAGTCCCAATTTTAGGGTTGTTTTTTTATATAGGCTCCTATTACCCCCCATCCCCATCCCGATTTTCCACCCTTGCTGTCTGGTCACCCTAGGTTGGGGGTAATAGGACAAAGCCCCAAATAGCGGAAGTGGCCCTATAACATCTGTGTCTGGCTAGCGGCAGGACATTAGCACGGCAGGGGAGGGGTGGGTGAGGCAGTGACATCACAAAGGCATTTTGCAGGACCTCGGCCTATTGGTCAAAGGTGGTGGGGAGGCGGTGACCTCACAGAGAGATGCTGACATCAGCCAGGCCAGGCCAGGGGCGAGGGGCCAGGGAAACCTCAGAGACCCCCGTGGCTTTGCTTCAGCAAGTCTCCTTGTCGAGGTCTCTCTCGGAGGACTGAGAGAGTATTAGGGGTCACGGACGTGAGCACGAGGAGGAACCTCTTTGGAGTTTTCTCCTTTCCTTTTACGGACTTTCCTAGAAAACAGACGTCCCTGGTTAGAAGGTACGAGCCTCCGAGAGGTTTGGAACCTGTTCAGTCTGATCCATCTGGTGCCAGCTGAATTCTCGGCATGGAAAACAGTCGCTTCAGGTGGCAGAATTGTATTCCCCACTTAGGATTTTGTCCCTCAGAATCACTGGGGACATTAGGGTTTGTCCTTTTTGTTTGACCTTTTCCTCCATCCCTCCCTCCTTTCTCTTCACCTCTTACTTCCTGTTGGCCACTCTCAGGCCTGTGCGGTCTTGGCCCCCACGGCTTCCAGGAGGAACCCCTAGTGTGCCAGCCCTTCTCACTGGTCACACCCCTCAGGGTTAAGCGTAACTCCTCCGCCCCCCGAAACCGCTTCTCTCTGCCTCTTCAGCAACCGGCTCCCCGTCAATCCCCCTTCGTTGTACTGCGCTCCAGTCACTTACTGCAGGAAGTGCCGTTCATGGGGTGCAGAAGATCCCACCTCTGCCACCAGTTGTCACGGAGTGTGGGGGAGTCAGGTCCTGCACCCCTCTTCCCGGGATTCAATGTGACTCTCAGCCAGCCAGTAGAACAGAAGGTTTATTAGGGTTGTCAGGAAAGAGTCCAAACAGAGCTTGTAAGTATGACCAGGACCCCTCAGCTGGGGCCTTCTGGGGGGCAGGGAGCTTAGACCCCGGCTCTGGGGCTCCCTGCATTTCACCACCCAGCTCCAAACTGACTAAAAAACCAGCCAAACCTCCAGCAGGCTCTTCCCCTCCCCCGGGGCCCCTCCTCTAGCCTGTTACCATTCTCCCAGCCAAAGGTGTCACCTCCCAACCCCCGTCCTGGCTCATGTTACAGCCTCGGGTAAAGTCTCGCATTCCCGATGCAGACTTTCCCAATGCAGCCAGCCTCTCGGGTCAGATCCATCTCGCTCTCTACTCCATCACACCGGCCACACCTACAGAATGGGGAAGTGTTTCCAGGAAAGCAGTGACTCTGGAAAGGATTGAGGGACCATAGTGGAGAAGCCGCTCAACATGAGCTCCCAGTGTGGTGAACAGGGCTAAAGCCATCATGAGACATTTGAGCAGAGCCGTGAGTAGGATGGGGGGAGGGGACACAGCATCAGTGAGGCTGATATTGGAATAAGTAGGATAGGCAAAGCAAGTGGGGAAGCTACATGGGGAATAGACACCAGGGCTCCGGGTAAGGCCTGAACTCAGCAGCCCAGCCAGAGTCTCCTTTGCACTAGCCAGGGGCACCACGGCAGGTGCGTCTTAGCCCCCGTGGGGCAGTCGGCAGCTCTCAGTCTCTGGGGGTCACCCCTTTGCCTGGGCGTTGACAGGCTGCTGGTTCAACCCTCGCTCCAGATGCGGCTTTTCAGCGACGAGACTCCAGGACATTTTAACCGGAAGAAAATCTCCTCTATTCCGGTTTAGCCCCATTTGACTCCCTCTGCCCGTCTACTCCCCACCCTCCCCCCCAGTCTCTTTCCTTCCCCATTGGGGCCGTGCCGAGAGGAGCCCCAGTCAGTCTCTCTCACAGAGTCTGTATCCACTAACGGGAGTGGGGGTCGCTCTAAACACTGATAATGGGTGGGGGAGGGGTGTGCGTGGTTAGGGGGATATAGGATGAAGAACTAACAGTGGGGCCCAGAGACATTCCCCCCCAGAGTGAGGAGATCCCCAGCTGCCCCCCATCACCCGGCTGTGGAAGAACAGCTTGGGATTGCTTGGGGAATCCACCTTTACAAACACGAGCGTAACGTGCTAATTACACTGTAATAAGCTCCAAGGCTCCTCACACCCAGTGTCACAATCTCCGGGGTGACTTTGTCCGGATATTTCACCGGCCGCAGCCCCAAAGCGAGTCGAGTTCCCGTTCCCGTTCGGAGTCGATGCACACAGACGAACCCGGAGGCTTTTCAGTCCTTAGCTTCTGCTGCCATTTCATTTCTATCCTGTGCCAAGATTGATCGTTGTCCAAAGCGACGTCAGGCCCTGGGAGTGTCCCCCCTGGTCCCGCCTGCCGCCCCCGGGCAATTTAAACGGGCCCAGGGACCCCGACGCCACCACAAGGGGGCTAAGGCAGCTTCCTGCCGCCCTCGCTCCATGTGGCACCACTCCTTGAAACAGCTGGCACGTCCCTGCGGACCCTGGGGCGGGGGGGGGGGTCTCCACACACTGCCCCCGCCCCGAGCGCCAATTCTGTCAACTGTGGGAATTGGAGCTGTGGGGGTCCTGTCTGCAGGCAGCGGCATGCAGAGACCCCCCGGCCCTCCCCCACCTAGGGGCTGCTGTCAGAGCGGGGGTGTGGGTCGCTTTCGGGAGATGCCTGAGGAAGGCAGTGCACCTATCACCCTAACCCAACCCCCTGCCCCAGCCCAGACCCCACACCCGCACTCAAACTCCCCCCAAGAGCCCGCCCCCCACACCCCTCCTGCACCCCAACCCCTGCCCGACACACAGACCCTGCACCCAAACTCTCCCAGAGCCCGACCCCTCTCCCTCCAGCACCCATGCCATGTGGCCATGTTGTCTTGAAGGGCGAAAGCAGGATTCTATAACATCATTAACGAAAATATTTCTTTTCACACCGTTGCTCATTCTCAGAGTCTGCTTTGTCTCCAGACAGATCCATTCTCCTTCACAACGGCCTTGCTCTTTCTGTGTGATTCGTTCATTGACGTGTCGGAGTAAACACTCCCCTGCACTCTCTTCTCAGACAAACACTGGTATTAAGTGTTTGCTACTGATGGGTCTAGAAAGCATTTGCCGAGTGGAAGATGACGTTTCTGGGGGATTGTTCCAAGACCCAATACTTTGTGTTCCAACATCTCCCAGCTTCCTTGGTGAAAATAAGACCAAGGTTTCTTTGCAACGTACAGAAAGAAAGATGTTTTTTTACCCCAGATGGGACTTGAACCCACAATCTTTGGCTTAGAAAGCCAATGCCTTATCCATTGGGCCACTGGGGCCCTGAAATACACCTGCTGGAGGGATGGAAATTCCCTCTCATAATTGCACATTCCTCACATTCATTTGGAAGTAGGGTGATTAGGGGGTGAATCCAGGGCTGGAAGCGGGGTCAGGTCAGCCTGTGAGGAGTAACCAGGTGGGGCAGACCCAGGGGGAGGCTGTGGGCTGCTGGTGGGATGTTGGGATCAGAGGTCTAGATCAAAGCTGCACAGTGACCTGACACCCAGGGTTACAAGGCCGACATAGCGACCCCCTTACTGGCCTCGTGAACCCCAAACCCTAGTTACTCTGGGCACTTAGGAGTCTCTGTCCCTTAATCACTTCTGGGAGCTCCCCAGCAGGCTGCGGGCGTCAGCCGCCTCCTGCCTCACAGGTGAGACTCTTGGCGCTGTGCAAGCCGCCCCCTCGCTTGCAGGCCCAGGGTAGGAAGCGGGAGGCCCGGTGCTAGCAGAAGAGGGTTTGATTAATCCACCTCTGTGTTATGGGCACAGCACAGTTCTATTGTGTTCCTTCAGCCCAGGTAGCCAGCGGTGCTGGGGAGCTCCCTGGCAGTCTGACACTTCAGCCACCTCTTGCCTCCTGTCAGGCTCCCCAGCAGGAAAAGACAGTGGGGGCTTGTGCCCACCTGGGCTTTTCTTCTTCTCTTGCTCTTTCTCAGCAAGGGGAAGGAAAAGAAGCTCTCCTTCAAGCTGGAGTCACAAGGGCAAGAGAAGGTCGACTTCCTGAGCTCCGGCTCCAGCCCTTTGCTCTACCAGTTGATCTCTCGAAGGGCTGCTGCCACTTTCCCCAGGTTCGCCCATCGGTGTGTGCCAGTGTGAGCACCAGCCAAGTGGATGGGATTTGAAGGGAGGGGCAGAGCCCTGTTGCAGAGTTTCTGTAGTGTGTTTAGCACGTTTGCCTAACACGCAAAAGGCCCCTGGTTTGAAACCAGGCAGAAATATGATGGGTTACCTCTTCCCCACTCCCCTAGCTGTCCAGCAAGACACTCCTCCTTCTGCCATTGGCCTGTCCTTGGGATAACCCCAACCCCTGCAGGACAGAGGGTGGTGAAATGAGCTGAGAAAGCGCCTTGGCATCAGCCAGGGAAAGCTGGAGGATCTTGGCCAGTCACCTCTTGGAGCCTTGTGGCTTGGCCTCCTCAGCCCTTGGAGGTTGGCCCATGGAAGTGCGGTTGGTTGGGCCTGAACCTGCCTGTTGGCTTCCCAGGGGTGGCTACTTGCAGGAGGGAGGAGCAGGAGGAACCCTGCGGATGGGCTGTGGCCATGGAGAAAAAGAGGAAGGGCTCCTGGGACTTTTTTTTGCCTCTCTTTTACCTGCCTGTTTGCTCTCGTGTTGGAAGGGGGCAGCTGCACTCACTGAACTGGGCTAGCTCAGTCAGTAGACCATCAAGCTCTTAGTCGGGGGTTCAAGCCCCATATCTGGGCACTCAGCTTTTTAAGTTCCCTTGTGTGCGAGGAGCCAAATGATCCCTGGTGGTGTCCAGAGCCACCCCCGGGTTCCCAGAAGCCCTGGCCATTTCCTGGACAGGACCCTTGCTCCTGCTGAGTCCTTAGGAGTCAGGAGAGAGGCTCACACCCACAGGAGCAGGCCTAGACAGCGCAGTCTGGGGCTGGTAGGAAGCGCTGTGGGGCCAGGGGCTCCGCCCCTGTCCCCATTCCACCCCTTCCCCAAATCCCCAACCCCGCCGTAATGTGATTGGGGATGGCATTCTCCTCTTTTTTTGTATTTCCAATGGCATTTCTGTCTGTGATTTTGTTTTTCTTTGTCGAACAGTGTTTTCTCCTGGATCTGAGATTTAACTAGAAAAAGAAGAAGGCCTCAGGGTGCCAGATGGAGGAACAGGCTGGGGCTAGGGCTGCTAAGGGAGCCAGAGTAGCAAGTTTTCTGTATTGTTTCCCGCCCTCTTTTTCTTGACTAGTTTCTCTTCTGCACGAAATTTGCCCTTTTAGCATGTGAGCCTGGCTAGCTCAGTTGGTCGAGCATCAGACTTTTAATCTGAAGGTCCAGGGTTCAAGTCCCTGGTCAAGTGTAAAAAGCATCATATTCTCCAAAAGGCAGTTCTTCAGTACCTTCCCTTACGCTAGTTTCTTCCTTTCAGGACTTGGGCTTTCCTAGGAAGGGCCATGTTCTGCCTGTGACTGACGGGGCAACTTTCTCACATGCCCACTGACCTCACAGTCTGGAGGAAGGAAGGCTTCTGGGTCTGGGTTTTCTGTGCGCACAGAGCCAGACACCTCCAGGTCTGCAAGTTTTGAGGGAAATGGGAAACGTCTGTACTCTGGAATTTGCAGGTCTTGTCTTGGGCCATCAAATGGAACAGTTCAAGGTTTAGCTTGAGGCTGGCACCATGGCTTAGCTGGCTAAAGCACCTGTCTAGTAAACAGGAGATCCTGGGTTCAACTCCCAGTGGTGCCTTATAGAACTTTTGTCTCCTCTCATCACATTTCCCTGTGTCTTTCAAGGAAACAGAAGAGGCCTCCCTTGGCAATCCAAGTAACTGCTTGCTAAGGAAAAGGCTTCTTTGAAGAGGAGCATTAGAAAGAATCAAATCACGAGTCTGGAGCTGATGAAGAGGCTGCTGTGACCGGCATTGGCAAGGCAGCGGCTTCGACTGCAATTGCTGCAACACGAGAGCCTGTGCCACACGTCCTTGTGATGCGCTGGGGATGTCTGCTGTTGTGTATTTGGTTGTTGTGGTAATAGCACCTTGTTGTTACTATGGCAACTGAGGTAGATTATTCGGGGATAGCCCAGCCAGTTTTGGTTGGTTTGGTTAGTTCAGTGTGTGAAAATAAATGGCTTCTTCCATGGCTCTCAGCTCTCTGTGTCTTAAATGATTTCTTCCTACACCTGCTGCCCAAGGATACAACGAAGTGGCGATGAGGACGGGATCCCTGTGCTGCCCCAGCAACAGAGGGAAGTAGAAGTCAAGTTAAAAAGAAAGAAAAACCCCCTATCAAAATCTTCTAGCTGCTGGAAGGGGGTGAGAACTGGCTTGTTCGGCACGGACTGTGAAACCTGAAACTAAACCCACGGCTACACTTACAGGGCCCCTGGAACCCTTTGAGGAGAACATAGTTTGGAGCTTTTTGTGATTGCCAACGACATTACAGAAGAGAAGAAGGTGTCAATATTCTTAAGTGTTGTGGGGGCTAAAACCTACTCCCTGCGACGCAGCTCACTACACCCTGTTAACCCTGAGACCAAATCTTACAGTGACATTGTGGGAATCCTGGGGTCCCATTTCCCCCCAAACCACTGGTAACTGCTGAAAGATATAGCGGGTTCCGCAAAAGAGACCACAAAGAAGATGAACCAGTTGTACAATTTGTAGCAACTTTAAAAAGGCTTGCGGAACACTGTGACTGTAAGGAGATGTTAAATGACGCCCTGCGTGACAGGTTCGTGTGTAGCCTGCACAGTGACGCTATACGGAAGCGCCTATTGACAGAGGCTCAGCTTAAAGAGCAAGAGAAGACAGAAAGCTCACATGGGCCCACTGGGCACACAAGCCCACGCTGCTTTTCCCTGCCGGGGAGTGTGAAATAAGGGACTCGTGGCAGGTAAAGCCACTGCTGCGCGTCCAGAAAACAGCCCAGCCCTGCGCCCACAGAGCTGGGTGAAGCCTGGGGGTGAACTAAGGATCTCTAGATCTTCAGTCTAATGCTCTCCTGACTGAGCTACTTCAGCACATACAAGGGCCCTCTTTAGGCTGCTGCTTCTCTGTCTGGGATGTTTCTATCAGTCCTGGCACACAAGAAGGACGTCATTGCGAGAGGCCCAGGAGGGCCTGATGAATTCTTGCCGGCCTCACTCAGCCTGGCAACTGCTGGCCTGGGCCCCTCCCCTGCAAAGGTGCCGGCTGAAGGGGTTGGGGAACAAAGGGATCAGGTGATCTCCTGGCCCAGGAAGGAGACAAAGGCAGAGGTGGGGCTGGAGAGTTCAGAGCTGGCTGGGCACATGGAGAGGTCCAGATGGGCTCTGGCCTCCCCACCCCCCAAGATGGACCTGACTGAGGGGTCCTGTTCTCTGTACCTACAAGCTCTGGTTTAGACCCTGTTCCTGTTGTGTAATAAACCTTCTGTTTTACTGGCTGGCTGAGAGGGCCCTCTGGCTTCCCCAGGAGCCTCACCCGGGTGGACTCGCTGCGGTGAAGAAGGGGGAAGCTGGGGAAGCTTCTTGCCCTGGAGACAGTTGGCTGAGCGAGGAGGCTCCTCCAGAGTCCTGACTGGCTTCGTAGGGAGCAGTTCCAGAGAATCGCCCGGGGACTCTGTGACAGGGGCATCGACAGAGCGGTGACTGGGGAGCCCAGGGCTGGGACACCAGGGGCTGCGGGTCGGGAGTGAGGGGCACCAGCAGAGCAGTGACTGGGGAGCTCAGCCCCTTACAGCCCCTCCCCCTCACACTGACACCTCCATGGACCCTCCCCCTCACAGCCCCTCCCCTTCACACACAGAGGGGCTTGTTCGCTGGGGTCTGACATTACAAACCCAGGGGGGAGGTTTCTGAGGATTTACTCCCTGAGCCCCTCCCCCTCTCACCGCTCCCCTGAGTGCAGAGGGGCTGGGCTCAGGCAGCCAGTTTCACCCAGGGATTTCCCAGCCCAGGCCCGCGAGTCTCCTCTGCCCGTATCTACCAGTGACACTGCGCGTGGGCGGCGGCTACAAGGGGCTCGGGGAGGCTGAACCTCCCCAAACGGGGCAAGAAATGCTGGTGGGACGCACCCCCCTTGGAGGGGGGCTGGGCCGCTGCCTTGGGACAGACCCTCCCGAGAAGTGGGGGAGCCACCGGCACGCAGACCTCACGCACAGGCCTGGCTCTCGCCTTCAGCCCAGGCAGCCAGAGGGGCCGGGGAGCTCCCTGGCAGTCCGACCCCTCAGCCACCTCTTGCCTCACGGCCTCGGCTCCTGGCGCTCTGCTGGTCGCCCCCTCGCTTGCAGGCCCAGAGCAAAAAGAAACAAGCACCTGCCTAGCAGAGGATGGTTTCGATCCATCAACCTCTGGGTTATGGGCCCAGCTCGCCGCTGCTGCGCCACTCTGCTGGGTCTCTGCCTCCAGCATCCAGCACCCAGCCTCCAGCATCCACACTAGCGCCTTGCGAGCGCTGGCGCTGGCCAGCAGAGATCTCAGCCACAATGCCCCAGATGGGCAAACGCTGTGGGCTCCTGAAGCCTCTGCCCCCCTATGGATCTGGGCTTTTGTTCTTCCCTTGCTCTTTCTCAGCGAGGGGAAGGAAAGAAGCTCTCCTTCAAGCTGGAGTCACAAGGGCGAGGTAAGGATGACTTCCTGGGAGCCGGCTCCAGTTCTTTGCTCTACCAGCCGACCCACCTGGGCTTACATCCCATGACCTAGTGGATGTAAGGCCCCAGGCAGTTTTTGCCTCAGTGTAGCTTGTTGGGATCAAACCTCTCCCCAACCTGGAGCTGATGAACATTCCTGGCTGGAGGGACACACACTCCAACGACTCAAAAGGAAAAGAGTTGATAGAAAAAAATCACAGGACTGACCCCAAAGAAGGGTGAGCAGCAAAAGGCAGAAGCAGGCAACTCCTCTGCGGGAGCTGAGAGACCACGGTGAACATGGTGCAAAGGTCGCTATGTGGGAATTCACAATTGTGATTTTTTAAAAAAACAAACAAACAATCTTTGGCCAGCCGGAATCGAGGCATTTATTACACTTCTCTCATACGTGGATTTTCTGATGTCTAATAAGGCTTGAGCGAAAACTGAAGCGTTTCCCGCACTCAGCGCATGTGTAGGGCATCGCTCCTGTGTGGAGTTTCTGATGTGACATGAGGGCCGAGCTATAACTGAAGCATTCCCCACACTCAGCGCATGTGTAGGGCGTCTCTCCGCTGTGGACTCTCTGATATGTGATCAGGGCAGAGCTCTGCTTAAAACTCTTCCCACACTCAGCGCATGTGTAGGGCGTCTCTCCGCTGTGGATTCTCTGATATGTGATCAGGGCAGAGCTCTGCTTAAAACTCTTCCCACACTCAGCGCATGTGTAGGGTGTCTCTCCGCTGTGGATTCTCTGATATGTGATCAGGGCAGAGTTCTGCTTAAAACTCTTCCCACGCTCAGTGCATGTGTAGGGCGTCTCTCCGGTGTGGATTCTACGATGTGTGATGAGGACTGAGTTATAACTGAAGCTTTTCCCACACTCAGAGCACGTGTAGGGTTTGTCACCCGTGTCGATTCTCTGATGTCTGATAAGGTGTGAGCTCCAATAGAAGCGTTTCTCACACTCAGTACACGTGTAGCGTCTCTCTTCCGAGTTGATTCTCTCGTGTGTAATAAGGTCTGAGAGGCTACTGACGTTTTCCTCTGGCCTCTGCTGAGTCTCACAGGCTTTTTCTTTTTCTGGGAGTGCACAACTCCCGGAAACATTCCCTTTGGATCTTCCTGATAACGTTCCATGTGGTTCTACTTGCTCAGCATTTTCCTGCTGGGGTGTCCCCTCGTTGTCACTCCCCATCCCAACACCTGATGGGAGACAGAGAGAATCCAGACACAGGTCACTCCCTGCACCAGAGAGAAAAGCAATCTCAGAGAGAGGAATGGAAAAAGGTGTAAACAAACCAAAATATGTGCGGGAGAGACCAAACCTATCAGGAGCTGATTTTCCCCAAACCCTTCCCCAGAGGAGAGAGAGGAAGGGATCAATTTTGGGTCTGCATCTCACCAGAACTCTCAGGGGAAAGCGAGATTGGCGAGGGATCTGCTGCCAACTGTCAGTCAGGATAGGTGGGAAGCCATGAGTGACATCTGCCTAATGATTCCACATCTGCAGGGAACAATCCTGAACTTGGAAAGCTCACAACTTGGAGAGTCTTGGTAGGGCATCCCAAATGTTTCCTGTATTCACGGACAGTTTTTAGTTGGTTTACCCAATTCCTCACCTGTGCAGGCAGCTCTCGGGAGCTCCTTTCTTAGAGCTCCGGAGGTCTGGGACCCACGGCTCTTCCTCTCGTTCCAGCTGCGAGATCACATCAGGTGTGGAAACTGGAAACCCTGCTGAAGGCAAAGAAAACAAGAAAGGTGAATGGAATTTGTGGGATACTTGTCACAAGGAATATTCCATGGTTTTAACCCCTCCTCATTTTTAAGTAGTAATATCCCAAGGCCGTCTTCCTTGACTTAAAGTGGCAGAAGAGTCATTATTATAAATCATATTCATCACCTTTTTGCCTATGGACCAGCTAAGAAGTGTGTCCCCTTGTGCTAGGCAAGGTACAAACCCAGAATAGTAGATGGCCCATGCGCTGAAGAATTTACAATCTAAATAGACCAGACAGACACAGAATGGGGGAAGAGGTAGAACCCACCGGCAGAGTGAACTATGTGAAGGCAGAGTGACAGAACTGATGAACATAGGAACATATCTTGAAACTATTGTATTTAATGTTATGACTAGGGCCAGTGTTTTCCGGAAACTGCCGCTTTTACTGCATTTTTTACTGGAATTACACCCCCACCGATTTCTGCCTGGGGACACCTGACTCACAGGGCAGAGGCTGGGGACTGGCTGCGGTTGAGACTTGCTGCTAATTTCTTCCGTCCTCATGCAAGTCTGGGTTCAGCAAAACCACTGTGCAGCTTCCCCTGGGCAGGTAGGGGAACCCTGCCCAGGGGAACCTTGAAAGGGGGACGCCAGGCTCCCACATCATGCTGCAGAGCAGATGGCGCTCGCAGCTGCTCTCGGCTGCGTCCACAGCCCCTCTCCCCTGCTCATCTCCCCTGTGCACAGCAGGTTCATGTCCCATCTCCCCAGCACACAGCCGGCTCTAGGCTCTCAATGCCCAGTGTCTGGGCCCCACCTCCCCCACACAGCTGGCTCCTGTCCCCTCCCCCCAATGCACTTTCAGGCTGTAAAGGATTATATATTGCTCCTGTTTCTCAATTACTCTGTTTTCATTGCCAGCAAACACTGGCCTTAGTTCTGACTGTTATCTGTATCTTTGAGCCAGCCCTTGAGAGCATGAATACTCCACAGACTATGATGCTGAGATGGGCCAGATGACACCGGGGAGGGCTGAGGGATGGGTTTCCTGTGCAATCTGGTGTCACTAAGGGGTGATGAATGCCAGATCTCAAGGCTGGTTATGCAGATCTCCAGCTTTTAAAGCTTTGCCCCACGCAGAAACGGGCAGTGACTGATTTTACCTCTTTTGGGAGACTGAAGACAGACAGACTTTTTGGGGAGAAACAGTTGAGTTTGAATTGACTTAGAGGGGTCTTTTGGGGCTACAAACTGACATGACCTGTAATCTAAAAGAGGGAAGGTTTTAAGGAATGTTTTAATACACTTTGGAACTGATCAGGGATTCCCAAGCGGACTGATGGTAAATACGCATTTAAATGCTTTTCTTGTTTTGTATCTTTTCCCCATAAGGCACACGGACACTGTCATGGATCCACAGGATCTGTGCAATGCCTTGTCTTTTAACCCGTCCTTGGGAGGTGCCCCTTGAGTGCACTAGACCCCCAAGGGGTCTCGCTCTTCCACAAGGATAGGCCTTAGACGGAGTCTCTGGCTTCAACACCTCAGACTGAGCCACTGGCTTCAACACTCCTATTTCAACCTGTGAGCAATGCCAGCAGGTCCAGCCGAGCGACACTCCTGTTCAGAGACTGTTCCTCATTCGATGCACCTCAGCAAGTTTGTGCTGTGACACTGGGCAGACTGTTAAACCACAGCAGGGTTTATTAGTCAACCGACACACGGCATTGGAAAGTCCTTCGATTAGCACAGAGAAGCAAAGACGACAATAGAGTCCATACTGGCCAATGCCCTTGAGCCATGCTGCTGTAGAAAACATTTTGTTTTCCTTTCACTGGGCCCGTCCATTTGTCTTCGGTCCGGTAGAGCTCCCTGCGCCTGTGAGCCCAGTAGGGGCCAAGGGGACAGTAACCCTTACCCAGCGAGGTCACGTTCTCATAGTTCTCCTGCATGACGTCTCTGTAGAGGGCTCTCTGAGCGGGGTCCAGCAAAGCCCCCTCTTCCCTGGTGAAATACACAGCCACCTCCTCGAAGGTCACCGGCCCCTGAAAGAGCAAGAGTCCAACACTCAGTACCTGCTGCCCCACTCACAGCCCCACTGTTCCTGGGGGAGAGGAGCCCATCAAAGGGAAGCTCTGGGTGGCTCACAGTCAGGAGTCCCATCCCCACCCCACTCAGAGCATCCCGAAAACACCAGGGGGAGGGGACGAAGAGAGAGCCCCTTGTCTCTCCCAGCAGATCCATCACACTCCTACTCGTGTGAGACTGATACGGGAGATGGAGGCCCGAGCAGACTGCAGGGAGAGCTCGCTGGGAGAAAGCCCAACACTGTTCTCATTGTGAGGAGCTGGACAGGGCCAGCCTTGGTGGTGGGCGGACTAGGCGATGGTCCAGGGGGGCCTTGCTGAGGGGGTTCCTCTAGCAGGGGTGTCCCGTCTCTGCTCTCCCCACTGCTCTGCAGTGAGTATAGAGAGAGAATAATCATGTATTTGGTATCTAAGTAAGTAGGATTGAAACACAAGGCCTGTAGGCTGAGACCTGCAAGAGTTTAGCTATTTGAGGCCTTGGAGCAAAGAAAAGCTGACATAAGTAAATGACTGAGGAATAACCCGACGCCCTAAGATTATGGGGAAAGAGGAATCAAGTGGTAACAGTGTGAAAAATTAGCCAGAAGATTAATTTTAAATTAAAAAATTCTGTAAAGGCACCTCTGCTTCCAAATGTGCGTCAATGTTAATGAGAGATGATCAGAACCACATTCTAAAAAGGGGTGCCCAGAGTGGGAAAATTGAGCTCCCTATGGAATACTCCAGCAGGAACCATCCCTCTACTGATGATCAATCCGTGAGAGACTCATGAGACCCTACCACTATTGCTAAGGATGGGAGTAGAACTAGATTTGTAATTTTTGCATAGGGCTTTACAGAATTTCTCTATGCTTGGGGATTCAGAACTTTAATTGTAACTTTCATAAAACTTGTCAAACAGACTAGACCTTGTACGTGTGAATGTCTGTGTGGTCACTGCCCTTGGTCTCTGTGCGTTCCTGGACGATACATGTGAAGCGAGTAGCCGAGGTGACTTTCACTCTGTTAAGTTTGGAACTGTAGCCAGCAGAGGCGGACCCAGGGCGGTGTAATACCACATTACAACATGCACTTTAAATAAAAGAAAAGGCTGCACACGACACCACACACCAGGCCAGCCTTACCTCTGCGCTGCTGCTGGCGGTGGCTTTGCCTTCAGAGCTGGGCACTTGGTCGGCAGCCACTGCTATCAGGCCGCCCTGCCAGGGCTTAATTTGTGCTGGGGCTGAGCTCCGGCCGCTCTTTCAATACAAAGTAAGCACCGGAGGGAGGCATCGGGGCCTGGAGGGGATGGTGGGGAGCTCATGAGGGCCAGGGGTGATGGGGGGGGGCACCAAAATATAAGTTTGCCCAAGGTGCCATTTTCTCCAAGGCCAGCCCTGGAGCTGGATACGGCGGGAGGGGCATATCCCCTAAGGCAGGAGTCCCTGGACCTCTGGGGAGCTGTAAGCAGGTTTCAGGGGGTCCTCCAAGCAGGGCCAGTGTTAGACTCGCTTGGGCCTGAGGCAGAAAGATGAAACCTCCCTGCATGGGGCTGAAGGCTGGGCCCTGAGCCCTGCCCCCAGGGGCTGAAGCCAAACTATGAGCCATTAGCTTTGCGGGGGGGCCTGTCACATGGGGCCCCAGGCACTTGCCCTGGTTACCACCCCCTAATGCCAGCCCTGGCTTTTATATGCAGAGAAACATGCCGATGCAGGGCCGTGGGGGGTTTATAGCGTGTTGAGGGGGCTCAGACAGAGAAAGCTTAAGAACCCTCCCTAAGCCTCATTGGTGGGTGCCCCCCTAGATCTAGATCTCAGAGCAGCCGCTGGTTACTCAGGTCAGGCTCCAGCACTGGGATCTGCTCCATTTCCCAGCCCCACCTAGGTGGGTTGTTTCCTGTTCCACAAATTAGGGCATTTCCACCTTCCAACCTCAGGGGTCCGTTGCTAGAATCTAGGCCACTTATTAAACATCTCCCAGCAGGTTTGCCCCACCCAGGCCTCCTCCCAGTCTCCAGCCTGTGAATTTCCTGTCCCGCCCCAACTAGGGTGACCAGATGTCCCGATTTTATAGGGACAGTCCTGATTTTGGGGTCTTTTTCTTATATAGGCTCCTATTATCCCCCACCCCCGTCCCAATTTTTCACATTTGTTGTCTGGTCACCCTAGTGTGCGTGTGTGTGTGCACTATTTGCATCCTTGTGCCACTTCCCTCTCAAATTTTTCACACTTGCTGTCTGGTCATCCTAGCTCCAACCTCCAAACCAGACAGTGCAAACGTTCCCATCTCCGGTGTATTTGCTGTCCCTCTTCCTCCCACAGGAACCCACGAGCAACCCCCCGATAATCCCTACCTGAACTGGCTCCTCTGCAGCCATGTCTCTCCCCTGTCCCATGGGAGGACGGGATGAACTGGAGCAAAACACGGACATTATTCTGCAGCCTGGCAGGGTGAGAAGGGCAGGTGTGGAGGTTTCAGAACAGGCTTAAAATAATTTCACAGCACGATTGCCCCAGGCTTTTTCCCTGCAGACAGACACCCTAGAGTCTGCCATGCTGAGAAAATGCTCGATCTCTTTATTCCAGTGGAGACCTGGCCACTCCTGCCAGGCTAAACCCACAGAGACATTTTAAACCTCTTTTCTCCCTCCCCCCATTCTATAACAAAGCATCTGAACACAATGCTAGAAAAAAGCAGAGCCAAAGTATTTACTGTGGGGGACTCCCTTGGACACTGACCCCACGGCAGCCACACCCCAGTAGGGGGGATATGGAGTCAGGAACTGGGTTTTCCTCTGTTTGAGCCTCATCTTTTCCACAGGAAAATTATTTTACCTAGGGTGCAGTAATACATCTGTCTGGGCAGATTCGAGATCTGGAAATCTCTCTCAAAACTCTTCTCTCCCATGGCTCCTTTCAGTCTCTCTTTCTCCTTTTCCCTGTCCCCTCTCCCTGCCCGTCTGGTAGGAAAGTCCCATTCCTGGGTTGTTTGCTCCCCCAAGGCTGGATTTGCTCCTGCAATTGCTAATGGGACGAGAAATGAGGGGGGAAGGGGTCTGTTTGAGTAGAGTCATTTTAAGGCCAGATCCCAGCATTCTCCCCTCATTTCTTCTAGTTACCTGGAATCTCTGGCTCAGAATTTAGTATTAACAGGGCTCAGGGCTGCCCGAGGGGGCTGGTGCCAGCTGGAGACAGTCATCACCTGGGCCGGGCAGAGAAGAAGGTTTAATTAAGGTCACTTCCCAGCACAGACCCCGCTGGGGGAGCAGCAGCTGCTAAGCCTGGTCGCCCAGATCACGATGGAGGCTGCAGCGTCTGACCCAGGAAGCTGAACCCCAATATCCTGAGCAGAGAGGGACAGGGCGTTGGAGCAGCCTTCCCTCCTTGAGCTCTCTGGGGGGGCAGCTAATGAGAGCCCCTCCTCACAGGGGGAATTGCTGATCTCATTTGCCCCACTGTCCATCTGGAGTCACTCCTCGTCTGTCCAGGCAGTGACTCTGGATTAACAGTGGTGTCCGTGACACCAGGTTTCAGGAAGAACGAGTCCAGAGCGCTGTGGGAGAGACGGTTGTGGGGCAGAGCGAACCCCCTTCCCCCCTCCCGCACCCCCAGATCTAGGACAAGGACTCGGGGGATGAATTTTCCCAATGGAACCGGACGTTTCCGTAGTTTTCCAGAGGGGAGAAAAGCAGAATCGGTGATGTCACATTCCCAGCCCCCCAGCCAGGGGCCCCAGACCCCCCCAGAGCCCATACCCCGAGCCAGGGGCCCCAGACCCTGAGCCAGGGGCACCAGACCCCCCCCCCGAGCCCAGACCCCCCCCCCAGAGCCCCAGCCAGGGGCCCCAGACCCCCCCAGAGCCCAGACCCCGAGCCAGGGGCCCCAGACCCCCCCCAGACTCCCAGCCAGGGGCCCCAGACCCCCCCAGAGCCCAGACCCCCCCCAGAGCCCAGACCCCCAGCCAGGGACCCCAGACCCGCCCAGAGCCCAGACCCCCAGCCAGGGGCCCCCGAACCCCCCCAGAGCCCAGCCCCCAGCCAGGGACCCCAGACCCCCCCAGAGCCCAGACCCCGAGCCAGGGGCCCCAGACCCTCCCCAGACCCCCAGCCAGGGGCCCCAGACCCCCCCCAGAGCCCCGAGCCCCAGCCAGGGGCCCCAGACCCCCCCCAGAGCCCAGACCCCGAGCCAGGGGCCCCCGAACCCCCCCAGAGCCCAGCCCCCAGCCAGGGGCCCCCCAGAGATTCCCTGGGACCGAGTCCCCAGAGTCCCTGGCCAGTGACCCCAGAGCCCCCCCGAGCCCCACCCCCCCAGTGAGAACCGCCCATGGGGGGAGGGGGAGACAATGGGGCGCGGGGGGGAGGGGCAGAGACCTGCTCAGGGGTTGGGGGGGGGGACACCCTAGGTGCGGCTCGTGGCTCCCCAGGGAGCAGCAGTAGCGGGAGGAGCTCTGCATCTGCGCATGCGCATGCGCGACCCCCCCCCCCCCGCCTGATCTGCGCATGCCCAGCGGCGGGAGATACAAACCGCTCCAACGGCTCCGCGAGAGGCTCGAACGGCCGCGCACGAGCCAGGCAGAGCCGCAGCGCCCCGCGCGCGTTCGGAGCCCGGCTCGTCCGCCCCCTGCCTGACGTCACTTCCGGTCCCGGGAGAGTCAGGAACTACATCTCCCAGCCTGCCTCGGGGCCGCTTCTGCGCTCTCCAGCCCAGGCAAGAGAGGGTTTCATCAGCTCGCCTCAGCCCCCCCCCCAACGTCACTTCCGCTGCTGGCTCCATTGTGAGCCGGGAGCCCGGGGTCTGGGCGGGGCCCGTCATTAACCCCTCCGTGCCCGGCCGGGGAGTGACAGACCCGGGGGGGGGGCGGGAAAGTGACTCTCCGCCCCCCCGGGAACCGGGGAGACTGGGGCCGGCGGGGGGATCAGCTCCCGCCCCCCCCCCCCGGTTCCCCGACCCCCCAGTGGCCATTTCCTGTCTCCCCGGGGGGGGTTCCCGCCCTTGTCCGGGCGGGGGAAGTTGCTGCCCGGGCTGGGGCTGGGCCGAGGTGCCCGGTCTCTGCCCAGGCGGGGACGGGGGAGCACGTGCCCCCCATGGGCACTGCCCGGACCCCGGTGTCCCCAGCCCACCTGCTGCCCCCAAACTGCCCCACCAGCCCATCCCCCACTGCTGCCGCCTTCCCCTGGGCCAGGGTCCCTCCCGCCCCCCCCTCTGAGAGCAGCTCCCCAAAGGGCTCCCCGCTGCCCTGTGACTGGGGGGGGGGCACTTTGTGTTCATGTGTTGGACAGTCCCGTAAAATCCAGTCACAGCCCCCCCCTTTCCCTCTAGTTATTTAATAGCAACAGGAAATCCCCCCAGATCTTGGTGTTTCTCTCCTGTGATCAAATATGTAATTTGTGACACATTCTCTGCAAATCTCAAAGATTGATATAAAATACCCTAAATACTTGCCCCACTTCTCTCTACTTGTCTATTTCTAAGTGAATATGCCCTGAGATTTTCCCCTGTCGCTCTCATTATAAAATACTAAAACAATCAGATTTACACCTTTTCTCAGATTCTTAAATATAAATATGGATATAAAATGTTGCCCATTTCCTCTCTCTTCATGTATCAAATATTGATGTGAAACACTCAGATTTTACCTCCTATCAACCACTGATATAAAATCCCTCTGATTTTCCACTTTCCTGTCTATAATTTGCAAAAATGGATCCAAAATCCCTCAGATTTCCACCCTTTCTCTTTAATTTCTGAACATTGATCTCAAATCTCAGGATTTCTTTCTTTCAACCTCATTATCAAATGTCAGTTACAAATCCTTTTGTGTTTGGGGCTGTTCCCCATGTTTCTAAATCCCAGCAAATTCTCCTTCCTTGGAGGGAACCTGTTGCTCTGAGTCGTTCTCCATCTTGGATGTTGCAGGGGGTTAAATTTTGCAGTGATCATCTTTCTCCTCTCTCTCCTTTCAGAATCATTTCTTCCCCCCCCCTTTCTCTCTGTTAAACTGTTTGCCAATGAAAGAGACCAGCCACCTATTTAATACACATCAAACCCAGAGGCCACCCCCTGTTTGGGGATAAATGGCCCACACCTGGTAACAGGAGAGTTGGCTGGACCTTTTTCTTTTCTCCGTCTGGCACAGGATGAGGAGGTCATTCTGAGGGCAGCGTGGGTCCAGAAGTATCGCAAACCCCATGACAAATGGCCTCCATGAGGGGTTGCTTCCCGCAGTGCTAAGATGCAGCCACCTCTGGGGTGGATCCATGGTGGCCGTTATTTGCTAGTGACAGGCCATGGACATTTCTTACCTGTTTTGGGCTTCCAGGCCTTTCCATTCTCCTGTTTAAAGAAGCGTCCCCCAGGGCTCCCTCTGCCTGTGTCAGGCCAGCAGGGGGCGGTGATAACTGGTAACCCACTTATCACACACTGTGGGGTAACACTGTTGCTGGGGGCAAGGGGTGTCGCCTGTGTGGGGAGATTGCAGCTGGAGCTGAAGGGGCATTGTGGTGGGGGGAGGTGTGTGGGTGACTGGGCAGGGGGCACCCTAGTCAGGTTGGTGGCTCTGGAGGTTTGGGGTTTCGGGGGATGGTTCTGATGTGCCCAGCCCTGAGGCGATGGGGCCTGGAGGTGGGTATCGCTGGGGCCTGGTGGCTGCAGAACAGCGGGGTGCACATCTCTTGGGGTGCCGGGACAGGGCGCTAGAGGGTGCCTGGTGCTGTTCCAAGGGCTCTGTTTGGGCTTCCCCCGCTGGCTCCTGGGATCGTTGCCATGCCCAGTGCACAGAGCGGGGCGGGGGGTGGATCTCTGGCGCTAGGTCAGGGGATGCCGGGCAAGCAGCGTGAGGGGTCCCACTGTAAAGCATCAGGGGATCCCAGGCAAATGGCAGGGCAGATCCTACTGGAGGGCAGGCGGAGGTCCTAGGAAGGCAGTGGGAGAATCCCAGGTAGGCAGTGAGGGACTGAGTTCCCAGGGGGCGGTCCGTTGGGGGGGTGTCCCTAGCTGCTGGGGGCTCTTCTTGGGGGGAACCCTTTGGGATTCCCAACCTGGCAGTGATGGTCTGGTGGGGATTCCCGGGCCGGTGGGGCTTTGAGGGGTATCTGGGGTTCCTGGCCAGGGATTCTGGGGGCCGAGTCCCAGGGATTATCTGGTGGACCCTGGCTGGGGGCTATGGGGAGTGCTACTAACCATGGTCCTTCTCTCTGATCTATGTGTGCCAATGTCCTGGCTCCAAGCACTGCCCGGCATTCCCCGGCCACCTCCAGTCACTGTGATAACTTTCTATCTACTTACCAAACACTCTTCGTGTGAAATCGCAGATTTTGCTTTTCTTCTCTTTTGAAAACTGCAGGAAGTTCCGGTTCCGTTGGGAAAATTCGTGCCCCCAGCCCTTGTTCTCGATCTGGGGGTGCGGGAGGGGGGGAAGGGGGTTAGCATTGCCACACAATGGTTTCTTCCACAGCACTCTGGACTCATTCTTTCTGAAATCTGGTTTCACTGAGACCATTGTTTATCCAGAGTCACTGCCTGGAAAGACGAGGAGTGACTCTAGATGGACAGTGGGGCAAATGAGATCAGCAATTCCCCCTGTGAGGAGGGGCTCCCCAGAGAGCTCAAGGAGGGAAGGCTGCTCCAACGCCCTGTCCCTCTCTGCTCAGGATATTGGGGTTCAGCTTCCTGGGTCAGATGCTGCAGCCTCCATCGTGACCCGGTCGGGGTTCTGTGCTCGGAAGTGACCTTCATTGAAGCTTCTTCTCTGCCCAGCCCAGGTGATGACTTTCTCCAGCTGGTACTAGCCCCATAGGGCAGCCCTGGGCCCTGTTAACTAAATTCTGAGCCACAGACTGCAGGTAACTGAAAGACCTCAGGGAAAGTGCTGGGGACTGGCAAGCAAGTGACTCTGCACAAACAGCCCCTCCTCATTTCTCCTCCCATTAGCAATTGCCAGGAGAAAATCCATCGATGGGAGAGCAAAGAACCCAGGAATGGGACTTTCCCAGCCGGAGAGGGGCAGGGAGAGAGGACAGGGGAAGGGGAGACTGAAAGGGGCAGTGGTAGAAATGAGGGGGAGAGAGATTTCCAGCTCTCTAATCCACCAGACACATGTGTTGCAGCATCCCTGGGCAGAATCACTTTCCAGTGAACAAGAAAAGGATCAGACAGAGGAAAAGCCAGTTCCTGACTCCATGTTCCTCCTGCCGGGGTGTGGCTGCCGTGGGGTCAGTGTCCGAGGGAATCCCCCACAGTGACTCCTTTGGTTCTGCTCTTTTCTAGCCTTGTGTTCAGACACTTTGTTACGGGGTGGAGGGAGGGAGAAGGGAGGTTGAACATCTCTCTGTTGGCTTAGCCTGGCAGGAGGAGCCAGGTCTACACTGTAATAAAGAGATGAAGCATTTTCCCAGCATCACAGAATCTAGAATGTCTGTCTCCAGGGAAAGGGTCTGGGCGAATCATGCTGTGAAATAAACTAAAGTCTGTTCTGAAACCCCCACAATTACCCTTCTCACCCACCCAGGCTGCAGAATGACGTCCCTGTTTCGCTCCAGTTCATCCCGTCCTCCCATGGGACACGGAAGGGAAATGGCTGCAGAGGAACCAGCTCAGGTAGGTATCATTGGGGGGGAGGGGGGGGGGCTGGGTTCTGCGGAAGGAAGAGGGACAGCAAATACACCGGAGATGGGAAGGTTTGCACAGTCTGGTTTGGAGGTTGGCGCGGGGCAGGAAATGCACAGGGTGGAGAAAGGGAGGGGGACAGGATGCGGCAAACCTGCTGGGAGATGTTTAATAAGCGGCCTAGATTCTAGGACCAGACCCATGAGGTTCCGAGGTCGAAATGCTCTGATTTGTGAAACAGGAAATAACCCACCAACATGGGCCTAAGAAAACTGACCAGACTCCCAGTGCTGGAGCCTAATCATAGAATATCAGGGTTGGAAGGTCATCTCGTCCAACCCCCTACTCAAAGCAGGACCAATCCCCAATTTTTGCCCCAGATCCCTAAATGGCCCCCTCAAGGATTGAACTCACAACCCTGGGTTCAGCAGGCCAATGCTCAAACCACTGAGCTCTCCCTCCCCCCAACAGCTCCTCTGAGATATGAAGGGGGCACTGTCACGGAGTGTGGGGGAGTTAGAGCCCTGTACCCCTTTTCGTGGGATTTACTGTGACACTTAGCCAGCCAGCAGAACAGAAGGTTTATTAAGGACGCCAGGAACACAGTTCAAACAGAGCTTGTGGGTACAAACAGGACCCCTTAGTCGGGCCCTTTTGGGGCCAGGGAGCTTAGACCCCAGCCTTGGGGCTCCCTGCGTTTTACCACCCAGCTTTAAACTTTAACCAACCAGACCAAACCCTTGAGCAGGCTCTTTTCCCCTCCCCCGGCTTCTTTTCTAGGCTTTGTCCATTTTTCCAGGCAAAGGTGTCACCTCTCCCAACCCCCCTTCTGGCTCATGTTACAGCCTCAGGTATCTTCCTTCAGGGGAAGTCTCCCATCCCCAATGCAGCCAGTCCCAGTGAACCTCCCCCACAACACTCCCAGGTCAAATCCACCCTGCTCCCTACTTCGTCACAGGCACCCACCAGTGAGGCTTAGGGGAGATTCCCCTCCCTTCATATCCAGCTCCTCACAATGAGGAGGGTGTTGGGCTTCCTACCAGAGATCTCTCCCTGGACCCAGGTAGGGGCTCCATCTCCTGTATCAGTCTGTGGCTAGTAGGTGTGTGATGGATCTGCTGGGAGAGACAAGGGGCTCTCTCTTCGTCCCCTCACCCTGGTATTTCCTGGATGCTCTGAGCGGGGTGGGAGTGGGACTCTGTTGACTCTGAGCCACCCAGAGCTTCCGCTTGGCTCCTCTACCACAGGAATAGCGGGGCTGTGAGTGGGGCAGCAGATCCTGAGTGTTGGACTCTTGTTCTTTCAGGGGCCGGTGACCTTCGAGGAGGTGGCTGTGTATTTCACCAGGGAAGAGTGGGCTCTGCTGGACCCCGCTCAGAGAGCCCTCTACAGAGCCGTCATGCAGGAGAACTATGAGAATGTGACCTCGCTGGGTAAGGGTTTCTGTCCCCTCAGTTATTAGAAGGGGAAATGAAGAGATACGGTTCATGCCACCCCCACAATGCCATCTGTACTCTGTCCTGTTTCAGCATCACTCCAATCTGTCAGCGACACACACACTGCCAGAGACCCTCCCCTGCTGCAGAACACTTTGGGGGTGTAGCTCAGTGGTAGAGTGTTTGACTACAGCTCCAGTGGTCCTTGGTTCAAATCCAAGTGCCCCCTTGCAAGCCTGTTCCTTTAACAAAAATAATTACAAATCTATTTCCATTCTGTTCCGCTGAATAGGGATGAGTGAAAACACTCAACATTTCCCTGTGCAAATGCGTAAAAACCTAGCAAACACGTCCCTCAGCTGAAATCAGTTCTAATCCTCCAAGTGTCTAGTTTATGTTTTCATCAATTAAACAAAGCTATAATATGAAATCACATTTGCAGGTCCTTGGTCTCCATGGGCGACAATGTGCAGAAGAACAAGAACCCCGTCCAGTTGGGAGGAACGGACTCACATCTTGCTGGGAACTCGGCTCCTTGTGCCCAGAGTGTCTCTGGCCCCTCCGTAGATGACCCGAGAAACACAGTGTCTGTCTTCTCTAAAGATGTGCTTGGAGAGACTTTCCCCATATGACCGCGTGGCCTAATGGATGAGGCGTCTTACTTCGGATCAGAAAATTGAGGGTTCAAGTCCCTTTGCGGTTGTGCTTTATGCACTTTCCCCTTCGTACTGAACGCCCGGCTTTTTTCAGGGCTGGAGCCTCTTCTTGGCTGCTCTGCTTCAGCTACAGCCCGAGGAAGGGGGTTGTCAGGGGTTCCCTCCCCATTCTGAACTCTGGGGTACAGTCATGGGCACCTGCATGAAAGACCCCCAAAGCTTATTTTTACTATTTAGGATAAAAACTTCCTCAAAGCACAAATCCCTTTTGTCCTTGAACGGTATGCTGCCACCACCAAGTGATTTAAACAAACATTCAGGGAGGGTGTAACGAAGTGGGACTGTTCCTAATGTTTCCTCTGAATACTGAGTGGGTGCCTCAGTTTCCCCTATGCCTCAGTTTCCCCTCTGCATTTCTTAAGTCTCTAGGTGGTGGGATAAGGGTGTGTGATTGTTGCAAAGCCCTAGAGGGCCAGTGTGATGACACAGAATGGCCGACACCCTGTCTCCTGGCAACTGCTGGCCTGGGCCCCTTCCCTGCAAAGGTGCCGGCTGAAGGGGTTGGGGAACAAAGGGATCAGGTGATCTCCTGGCCCAGGAAGGAGACAAAGGCACAGGTGGGGCTGGAGAGTTTGGAGCTGGCTGGGCACATGGAGGGAGGTCCAGATGGGCTCTGGCCTCCCCACCCCACAAGATGGACCTGACTGAGGGGTCCTGTTCTCTGTACCTACAAGCTCTGGTTTAGACCCTGTTCCTGTCGTCTAATAAATCTTCTGTTTCACTGGCCGGCTGAGAGTCACGTCTGACGGTGGAGTTCGGGGCAGGGCCCTCTGGCTTCCCCACGAGCCTCACCCGGGCGGACTCGCTGCGGTGAAGAAGGGGATGCTGAACGCTCCAGGGTCAGACCCAGGAAGGTGGAAGCTGGGGAAGCTTCTTGCCCTGGAGACAGTCGGCTCAGCGAGGAGGCTCCTCCAGAGTCCTGACTGGCTTCGTAGGGAGCAGTTCCAGAGCATCGCCCGGGGACTCTGTGACAGGGGCTCCGGCAGAGCAGTGACTGGGGAGCCCAGCCCCTCACAGCCCCTCCCCCTCACACTGACACCCCCATGGACCCTCCCCCTCACAGCCCCTCCCCCTCACACTGACACCCCCATGGACCCTCCCCCTCACAGCCCCTCCCCCTCACACTGACACCTCCATGGACCCTCCCCTCACAGCTCCTCCCCCTTGGGACAGACCCTCCCGAGGAGTGGGGGAGCCACCGGCACTCAGACCTCACGCACAGGCCTGGCTCTCGCCTTCAGCCCAGGCAGCCAGAGGGGCCGGGGAGCTCCCTGGCAGTCCCACACCTCAGCCACCTCTTGCCTCACGGCCTCGGCTCCTGGCGCTCTGCTGGTCGCCCCCTCGCTTGCAGGCCCAGAGCAAAAAGAAACAAGCACCTGCCTAGCAGAGGATGGTTTCGATCCATCGACCTCTGGGTTATGGGCCCAGCACGCTGCCGCTGCGCCACTCTGCTGGGTCTCTGCCTCCAGCATCCAGCACCCAGCCTCCAGCATCCACACTAGCGCCTTGCAAGCGCTGGCGCTGGCCAGCAGAGATCTCAGCCACAATGCCCCAGATGGGCAAACGCTGTGGGCTCCTGAAGCCTCTGCCCCCCTATGGATCTGGGCTTTTGTTCTTTCCTTGCTCTTTCTCAGCAAGGGGAAGGAAAGAAGCTCTCCTTCAAGCTGGAGTCACAAGGGCGAGGTAAGGATGACTTCCTGGGAGCCGGCTCCAGTTCTTTGTTCTACCAGCCGACCCACCGATGAGCTGCCACCACTTTCTCCAGGGTCGCCCAGCGGTGTGTGCCAGGGCGAGCGCCAGCCAAGTGGATAGAGTTTGAAGGGAAGGGGCAAAATACCGTGAGAGAGTTTCTGTGGTGTAGTGGTTATCACGTTTGCCTAACATGCAAAAGGCCCCTGGTTCGAAACCAGGCAGAAACATGGTGGCTTCCTTTTCCCTAGCTGTCCAGCAAGACACTCCTCCATCTGCCACTGGCCTGTCCTTGGGATAACCCCAACCCCTGCAGGACAGAGGGTGGGGAAATGAGCTGAGAAAGCGCCTTGGCATCAGCCAGGGAAAGCTGGAGGATCTCGGCCAGTCACCTCTTGGAGCCTTGTGGCTTGGCCTCCTCAGCCCTTGGAGGTTGGCCTACAGAGCCCAGCTCTTCCCACTCCCCAAAGGAGGAAGTGAGGGGGGAATGGGGCAAAAGAGGAAGGTCGTGCTGAGGAAGGCAGGGCAGAAGCTAAGTGGCTCAGTGGGGTTAGTAAAGCGCCACTGTTCGTTCTGCCAAAGCCTGGGGAGGTGCTGTTGGCTGCTGGGAGGTAGAATCCTGTGCCTGCCCCTCGGCTTCCCAGGGGTGGCTACTTGCAGCCCAGGAGAAGCAGCGGGGATCTGGGTGGGAGGAAAAGTAGCAATGGGGAGTCCCAGTGGGCTCCTTCCTGGCAAGATGTTTTTCTGTGTCAGGCTTGGGAGTTGCCTGCGAGCCGGGGGTGGACTTGTTCCAGTGGGAACCGCTGCTCCTGTCTCCCCGACCTGGGGGCGCCAGTGACAGCTTGGGAGGGGGCAGGTGCTGGCTTGAGTGACGGGGATCCAGGAAGCCCCAGCCTGCTCCTCCGGGGCCAAGGCCACTGCTAGTCTCCTGCCTTGTGACATCAGGATTTCAATCTCCCCAGCATGAGCTGTGGCACGTGTATTAACCCTTCTTGGGGAGCCTGGTCGCTGCCCAAGTAGCTCAGTGGGGAGTGGATGAGATTGAAGATCTGAAGGTTTCTGGCTGGATGCCAGGCCCTAGCTCACCCCTTCCCCCTGGGCCTGTCGTGCTGGGCTTTCTCCTGGGTGTGCAGCTGTACCCTGAACTCACGAGTTTCCATCATTTCAGAGGCAACACGTGCAGAGGGCGGGATGTGGGGCCATGTGCCCCACCTGGGTTAGCATCCCTGCTACAGCATGGGGTGCTGCCAGGCTCCCTCCCTGCACAGCAGCGGCTGGAGGGGGGAGTGGAGCGGGGCTGCCTTTGCTGCTTCCTCTCCCGGCATTGTTCACTCCTGGGAGGGGTGTTGATGGTAAGGGGGTGGGGCTGAACCTTGAAATTGTGCCCCCCACCCCCGACTCTTTCAGCAGAGACCAGTCGTCTGCACCTGGTTTCCAGCTCCTCAGCCAGTGGATAATGTGCTATTCTGTCCCGGAGTGTCCGGCCCTGACTTTCTGTCTCAGGAAGGGGAGGGAAAAGGAATCTCTTTTCAAACCCCCAGTCCCACCGCTGACCGAGGGGTGACTTTCTAAGCTCCCGCTACAGTGGAGGATGTAGAGTTAGTGGAGCTCTGTGCGCATAAAGTCCATACAACATTCCCCATTCATCCCAGCCCTGGTATGTCTCCAGTCGCCGCTGTCCCCTGGCAGCAGCAAAGGAAGTTTCCCACCATCCAGGAGACGCCAGCCTGGGAGTAAAGTCAGCTTCAGGCTTCTCCCCTCTCCCTTCTTGGAATCAAGTACATGTTTCTACCATGAGTTACAGCAGCCGAACCCCCCGAGTCTGGATCAATGTCACAAGGTCCCAGTGTCTCCATGGAAAACAATTTGTTATGAGTGGAGTTAAATCGGTTCTCAGCCTGAGTCCTTTGCTCTTAATCCTGAGGATATTGTCCCACCATGGGGCCATTTCCCGCCTCTCTTTCAGACAGAAGCACAATTTTCTTTGCACACACACAGGAACAGCGAGATCTGTCTCTGTCCCTTGTGCAAAGCAGGGGGTCAAATTCCCTGGACCCGTCCTCTTCTGCAATGGAACCAATGGACGAGCAGGGGGCCCTGGGCCCATCCAGCCCTGCCAGTGAGATGTTCCCTCCCCTTCTCCTTAGCGCTGCTGCTGTTATTTCATGGACTGTCTGGGATGGGGGGAAACCTGAGTTCACTCCAGGTAGAGGGAAAAAAGGACCCTAAGAACATCAGGCCCTCAGGGAAAACCCAACCGCTGCTACCAGGAAAACTGCGGTGCTGGAGATCTGCACGGGACAGGGACTGTGTGAACTGTCAAGGTGGGGAATGAATAACAATCTACAGCTAGATCCACCTCATTAACCACCGACACAGGCTAATCATGCTGCAGAGAGACGGGAAACCGGGAGCGATTCTTTGCTGTTCAGCCATAGACACAGGGACCCAATTGCACCGCAGTGAATGTGCTGGGGAAAGCCGGACTTTACAGGCCAGTGGAAATAGCAGATCCTAGAAACACCTGGAGCTCCCCACCCCACTTCTACCACCAGGGTCAGGGATTGAGCTGTCCACAGAGCCCCTCCCCCCACACACACACACCAATGCAGGGGAGAGGGCTGAGTGTATCTCTGCACCCTGAGTCCAGGGCTCGCACTCTCTCTGCCCCACACATAGAATCTGGCCCTGGTGCAAAGTGACCCCTATGAGCCAGCAACCTCCACGAGAGCATGATCGGGGCGGTGGGGGGCAGGGGCGGGGAAGGCTTCCAATGAAGTTTATAAGCCACTGGCTGCTTTGGCAAGAGGCAGGCTCTGAGTGTGAACAGCCAGGCAGTCAGGTCTGTCTGGGGATGTAGCTCAGTGGTAGAGCACTTGCTTCGCATGTTTGAGGTCCTGGGTTCAATCCCCAACATCTCCAGGTTTGCTTTTCACCCGGCTGCTCTGCTCATGCCCAGCTGGGCTGTGGCTGGCCTGTCTCCCTGCACAAGTTTCAATCTGAGCAGTGAGGGCAAAGTGCCAAGGGCAGGAGAGCTCTGGGGGGGTTTCACCAAAGCTCCATCCAGCCCAGTGTCCTGTCTCCTGACAGTGGCCAATGCCAGGGGCCCCAGAGGGAATGAACAGAACAGGGAATCAGCCAGTGATCATCCCCTGTTGCCTATTCCCAGCTCCTGGCAAACAGAGACTAGAGACACCATCCCTGCCCAGCCTGGCTAATAGCCATTGCTGGCCCTGTCCTCCATGAACGTTTCTAGTTCTGTTTTGAGCCCTGTTCTAGTCTTGGCCTTCACAACATCCTCTGGGAGAAAGCTCCACAGGTTGACTGTTGTCGTGTGACCCCCCCTCCCCCTTCCCCTCCCCCTCCCCCTCTAAGGCAGCGGGTTTCAAAGTTTTTTTCTGGTGACCCAACTGAATAAAATTCTTGATGCCCACGACCCAACGGAGCTGGGCATGAGGGGCTTGGGAGGGGCTCTAGGCTGGGCCAGGGGATTGGGGTGCAGGGTGAAGGCTGCCGGGTGGGGCAGAGAATGAGGGGTTCAGGGTGTGAGGGGGGCTCAGGCAGGGGGTCAGGTTGCAGGGGTGAAGGCTGCAGGGTGGGGCAGAGAATGAGGGGTTCAGGGTGTGAGAGGGGTCTCTAGGCTGGGGAAGGGGGTTGGGGTGTGGGAGGGGGTCAGGGCTCTTGAATGGGGGTTCAGGCTCTGGTGTGGGGCCAGGGATGAGGGTCTTGGGGAACTCAAGTCTCAGGCAGTGGATTGGGGCACACGGTTGGGGTGTGGGGTTACCTCGCGCAGCTCCTGGTCAGTGGAACAACGGGGGCGGGGGCCGGGGGGGTTGGAAGGAAGTCAGGTGTGGGCAGATACCCGGCCCTAGCCAGAGCCGGGCACCGCAGCTTAGCTGGTTAAAGCCCCTATCTTGTAAACAGGAGATCCTGGGTTCAACTCCCAGTGGTGCTTTGGTGTGTCCCTTTTGGGGCACCTGGTATTGGCTACTGTGAGAAGAAAAGACACAGAACTAGATGGACCTTCGGTCTAGCCCAGTCTGGCTGTTCCTATGGTTTAAATTACACTCCCAGGCACTGATAACGGAGTTATTGAAAGTATCAGAGGGGGAGCCGTGTTAGTCTGGATCTGCCGTGTTAATTCTGGATTTGGGGCTCACCAACAGGTCCTGTAGTCACTGGGTCAGTGATTCCCCCCCCCCCCATAGGGGTGTTTCCTTGCCTGGGTGAATGAGACCCCAGACTGTTGTCCCCATCCCCTGGGGTCCCATCACTCCCCTACCCAAAGACAGCTCAGTCCCCACAAGTGCTCTCAAGGCGGGGTGAGCGGCTCCTGGCCTCCACTCCCCAGCTCCACCAGTTCTGCTCTCTCCTCCCCCGGTCTCCTGAGACTTCAGGCCTCAGCGCTGGGCTGGACCCAGGCCTGGCAGGGACTGGCAACACCCAGATACCTTCTGCCTGGCAGAGGCTCCCACAGAGCCCACCTCGCGCTGCTGTAGGAGGGAGCCCGCAATCAGAAGCCAAAGCTCCAAACATTCCTCCCATCCTGCGTCAGACAGGGCAGCCGGATCAGCACCTTCACGGGAAGGCAGCAACAGAGGCAAGGAGACCGAGCTTCCACCTCCACCAGGTGAGAACGCAGCCATCTGGGAGGGACCTGCTATCTGCCCAGAGGCCTTTATTCCTCCAGCCTGCGGGGACAGAGGGGATGTCAGGAAGTTGCCCCTTCGATTCCACACACAAAAAGGCCCGTCTTAGGAAAGGCAAAATCCTGAGGAGAAAAAGCAACATCAAAGAGGACTCCCAAGAGACAGATTTTTAACATTTGAGTGAATAGTCACTCACCTGACCAGGGACTTGAACCCTGGACCCTCAGATTAAAAGTCTGATGCTTACCAACTGAGCTAGCCAGGCTCATGAAATTAAGACAGCAAGTTGGTATGAAGGAGAAGCTATGCAAGAAAAAGGAAGCCGGAAACAAGGGAAAACCTACTGCTCTTTCTCTCTCTTCCCAGCCCTAGCCTGGACTCATATTATTGCTGGTTAAGAAGAGGGGAAAGTATCTGCATCTACCAGCCTTTTATAGCTGTACAAGAATCAGGCACAATACAGAGGTACCCATCTGCAAGTGCCGAACGGTTGGATTGGCTAATGCAACCTGTAGAAGTCCATGGCACACTGGGATAGAAAGTCAAGTGTACATCATCATCATCATCATCATTTCAAAGGGAGAATGATAGGAAGGGTCACAATGGACTAAGTAGCTACATACAAAGCTCATTGGCTATTCATGCTCATTAGTGTCACTGTGGATTGAGCTTTTTTCCTCTCTGTCTCCCTTCTCGAACATCAGCAGTACCTTGAGCAGGTGTGTGGTTCCGTCAGATGCCCGCTTAGATTTCAGGATGCTGGGAAGGTGTCTCGAGACTGTGAAAATCAAAGCTCTGTCCAGTGACTCATAGCATAATATGGGCATGTTCCCACCGTGCACCTTAAATCCCAGTTTTTATACCATTTTATACAAAGAGACCTGTGCAAATAATTTCATTTTTTGCTTCCTACCTACCCAAACCAACATTATAATAACAATAATATTTGAGGTTGACCCAAGATGAATTTTTGACAGATTGGTGACAAGCGATCACCTTCTTAGTGGTTAGAATGCAGAACTGCCAGTACCTGGGTTCGATTCCTGCTGAAGGAAAGAAACTTTCCCTCAACACATATCAAACAAATGACACTTTTCTAGACCCTCAGAGCAGAAATTAGGCATGTTTCCAATGTGGACCGTTTATACAAACAGAGCTGTGCAAATCATTTGTTGTTTTTCTTACTTGTTAGCCAAACCAATAGAATAATTCAGGTAGACCCCAGATGAATGTTTTAATTTTTCCTCCTGAAAGAAAACTAAAACTATTGTTTCAAGTGTCAGCAGGAGGCTGGGCTGGAGGGCAGGTCAGGCCCGAGGGGAATGGTGGGGCAACTGCAAAGAAAAACACCGACTCTTCGGATGACTGGACACTCTGCGCCTAATCAATGCCACAGCATCATATCCCCTTTGGCGGAGCTGCTGTGAGGAGCATCTTCAGCGACAAAGGCAGGTCCCTGCAGCAGTGGCTCTCCGGGGTTATGTGGCCATTAAACATCTGGCCATGGTGGGAAAACATCATGAGTCAGCAGCAGAGCGGAGCCGGGCATGGGCTGGGATCTGAGACGTGGATGGGCCTTGATTCCATCCTCCTGGTCTCTGATTGAGGGCAGGGAAAGGGTGTTACTGGGGAAGTGGGAGCAGTTGTGTTTTGTGTTCAGGCTTTGGTATCGGTTCCTGCAGGTTTCTCGTGAGCACACAGGGACGTTAGCGGGTGCTCTCAATGCAGGATTGGCCCAGATACCATCAGTACCGGATTTACCATGGTGCCGGGTCCATGCTCTGAAGGGGCCCAGCCCGGCTGCTCTCTCCACCCCCGGCTCTCTCCTGCGGAGGCAGAAGCTCCTCCCCAGCCTCTTCCCCCAGCGTGCCGCGTTCCCGCCCCTCCCCCTCGCTCTCCCTCTCTCTGCAGCCGAACAGCTGTTTGCCGGCGCAAGGGAGGTGGAGGAGTGGAGCCACACCCCAAAGAGATCCATTTCTCCTGGATCTGAGATTTAACTAGAAAAAGAAGAAGGCCTCAGGGTGCCAGATGGAGGAGCAGGCTGGGGCTAGGGCTGCTAAGGGAGCCAGAGTAGCAAGTTTTCTGTATTGTTTCCCGCCTCTTTTTCTTGACTAGTTTCTCTTCTGCACCTAACTTGCTATTTTCTCATGTGAGTCTGGCTAACTCAGTTGGTAGAGCCCCAGACTTTTAATCTGAGTGTCCAGGGTTCAAGTCCCTGGTCAGGTGTAAAAGGCATCATATCCTCCAAAAGGCAGTTGTTCAGTACCTTCCTTCACACTATTATTTTCTTTTCAGGACTTGGGCTTTCCTAGGAAGGGCCATTTTCTGCCTGTGACTAACAGGGCAACTTTCTCACATGCCCACTGGCCTCTCAGTCTGGAGGAAGGAAGGCTTCTGGGTCTGGGTTTTCTGTGCGCAGAGAGCCAGACACCTGAAGGTCTGCAAGTTTTGAGGGAAATGGGGAACGTCTGTACTTTGGAATAGGCAGGTGTTGTCTTGGACCATCAAATGGAACAGTTGCAAATCACTGTGCGAGGCAGGCCCGATGGCTTAGCTGGCTAAAGCACCTGCCTAGTAAACAGAAGATCCTGGGTTCAACTCCCAGTGGTGCCTTGGTGTACGGCTTTTGTCTCCTCTGTTCACATTTCCCTATGTCTTTCTAGGAAACAGAAGAGACCTTCCTTGGCAATCCAAGTAACTGCTTGCTAAGGAAAAGGCTTCTTTGAAGAGGAGCATTAGAAAGAATCAAATCACGAGCCTGGAGCTGATGAAAAGGCTGCTGTGACCGGCCTTGGCAAGGCGGTGGCTTCCACTGCAGTTGCTGCAACACAAGAGCCTGTGCCACACGTCCTTGTGATTCGCTGGGGATGTCTGCACACAGAGACCCTGACAGACAATCTCTGCAGGTCTGGCGGGAAATGGAGAGTTACTCTCCTGTCACCTTCCTTTTGATTGTCATTGATGAAAAATGGAGCAGTTGGGAGAAAAGTCCCAGACAGCGGCACCGTGGCTAAGCTGGCAGAGTGCAAGAGGGGACTTGAGTGCCAGAGGGGATGTTTGATCCAGGCGTCTGGCCATGCCTGGAGTCCTGTAGGTAGGGGTTGCGGGCTCCATTTCTTCTGAGTCCTGAAGCTGGGCTGCAGCCTGGCCTAGGAGGCAGCCAGATGGGTTGACATGTCCCCTGCACTCCCTGGTTCTCTCCATCTGCTCCCGCTCTAGAGGCTTTTTTCTATCCCATCTCTCCTACTCTTCTCTTCTGTGCTCTCTCTTCCCTGCTCCCCTTTGTTTTCCATGGGACCTGGCCCCATAGTTCTCTGTTGTGCAATATCGTGTTTAACTTTCCAAATCAGCTGGTGCCTGGAGAATATTTCCAGGTGGTTGCCCCCTACGTAGATTGCAGTGATGTCTGGTGTGTCCTCATGGGGAACCAGGTCACAAAAAAGAGCCAGGAGCTGGTCCCAGTGTATCCCCCATCTGCTGTGCGGAGAGAAAATTACCTCCATAGATAAAATTACCTCCGTAGATAATTCTGCCACAGAGACTGCTGGCTCCCTGGCTCCTCTCCATCCCCAATGGGGATTTTCACATGTAGAAAGGAGGGTTTGGGGAGCAAAGATTGAGAGGGTGTCGGGGGGCTGAAAGGATGGGCAGTGCTCTGGGCTCTGCTTGAGAGATCCTGGCAGAGGGGCCGGTGAGGGAGGAAGGATTGTAGATTTGTGGTGTCTGACCTGCACTCTGCAGAGGAGGTGATAAGTGACGGGGCATTTTTGATTCCTCCCCCCGTCAGTGTCCTGCAGTCTTGACTCCTGTACCCCCCCACAACCCCAGTCCTAACTCCTGCACCCCCGCCCACATTCCCACCCCCCGCCACATTCCTACCTGCACCCCTCGCACCAAACGGGAGCTGCCCCAGGTCAGTGCTCCACACCCCAACCTCCTGCCCCAACCCTGAGCCCCCTCCCTCACCCTGACACCTGGCCAGACCCTGCACCCCAACCCCAGCCTGCTCCTGCCCCATAACTCCCTTCCTCCTTTGCCCCATTCCTGCCTCACTTCCTCCTTTGGCAAGTCACACAACGGAGGCCAGCAGGGAGACCGGCCTCCCTAGGCCAACCTCCAAGGGCAGAGGAGGCCAAGCCACAAGGCTCCAAGAGGTGACTGGCCGAGATCCTCCAGCTTCCCCTGGCTGATGCCAAGGCGCTTTCTCAGCTCGTTTCACCACCCTCTGTCCTGCAGGGGTTGGGGTTATCCCAGGGACAGGCCAGTGGCAGAAGGAGGAGTGTCTTGCGGGACAGCTAGGGGAGAGGGAAAAAAGTTAACTGTCATGTTTCTGCCTGGTTTTGAACCAGGGACCTTTTGCGTGTTAGGCAAACGTGATAACCACTACACCACAGAAACTTCCTTCAAATGCCAACCACTTGGCTGGTGCTCACGCTGGCACACACCGATGGGCGAACCTGGAGAAAGTGGCAGCAGCCCTTCGAGAGATCGACTGGTAGAGCAAAGGGCTGGAGCCGGAGCTCAGGACCTCAACCTTCTCTTGCCCTTGTGACTCCAGCTTGAAGGAGAGCTTCTTTTCCTTCCCCTTGCTGAGGAAGAGCAAGAGAAGAAGGAAAGCCCAGGTGGGCACAAGTCTTTTCCTGCTGGGGAGCCTGAAATGAGGGAGTCGTGGTGGGTAGAGGTACCACTGCGCTTCGAGAAAACAGCCCACCACTGCACACAAAGGGACCAAAGAGCATACCAAAGCCTGGGATTGACCCAGGGACCTTTAGAGCTTCAGTCTAACGCTCTCCCAACTGAGCTACTTCGGTCACTACAGGACACTTTTCTGGCCTGCTGCTTCTCTGTCCGGGATGTTTTTGCCAGTCATGGAACACAAAAAGGACGTCATTGCGAGCGGCCCATGGAGGGAAGATGAATTTTTTTTCCTGCCTTGCTCAGCTTGATTTGCTTCCTCACCCCATTCCTGCCTTAGTTCCTGGGTTACCTGGTGGCTGAAGGCGACTGGGGCCCAGCGGTACGGGGAGGAATTTGGGCAGCTAGACCCCACTAGCAAGACTCCTGCCGCGATTTGTCGCCCCACCCCGTTGTCCCTGGTTCAGCTACTGCAGCTCAAATTCTCCAAGACTTCCCCCCGCACCCAGCTCCCTCTCCTGCCATCCCCATCTGGATCCTCAATGCCCCTCACACACTTTGTAAGAACAGGAGAATGGCCATACTGGGTCATACCAAAGGGGCTAAGGGGGGCGGCCTGCAGCACATGACTCCATGGGGCTGGTAGGGGCTGGTACTCATGATGCAGAGTGCTCTGAACTCCCAGAGGAGAAGAGGTGGGCTGGACTCTTCCTCCCTCCAACCTACAGCTGACTACTAAACCGGGCCCTGATACTACTCCCTGTCAGTGCTATGTGTGTCATGGGAAGAGTTCCTTGTGTAAACTTGGCTAGCTCAGTTGGTAGAGCATCAGGCTTTTATTCTGAGGGTCCAGGGTTCAAGTCCCTGGTAAGGTAAAGGGACACTTTCTCCTTGTGATAACCCCCATGAACTTCTGAAGGTATTTATTAATGACCCTCTTTCACTTTGGGCTGGATGCACTGCTGCTGAGGGGGCTAAAACAGTTGGTGAATGTGATTACAGGGCCATTGGCTATTATCTTTGAAAACTCATGGTGATCAGTGGAGGTCCCAGATGACTGGGAAAAGGGTAATATAGTGCCCGTCCTTGAAGAAGGCAGGATGCAGGGAACTACAGGCCGGTAGTTGGCAGCCGGTATCAAGTGGAGTGCCCCAAGGGTCGGTCCTGGGGCTGGTTTTGTTCAATATATTTATTAATGATCTGGAGGATGGTGTGGACTGCACCCTTAGCAAGTTTGCAGATGACATTAAACTGGGAGGAGTGGTTGATACGCTGGAGGGTAGGGATAGGATACAGAGGGACCTAGACACATTAGAGGATTGGGCCAAAAGAAATCTGATGAGGTTCAACAAGGACAAGTGCAGAGTCCTGCACTTAGGACGGAAGAATCCCATGCACTGCTACAGACTAGGGACCGAATGGCTGGGCAGCAGTTCTGCAGAAAAGGACCTAGGAGTTACGGTGGACAAAAAGCTGAATATGAGACAACAGTGTGTCCTTGTTGCCAAGAAGGCTAATGGCATTTTGGGCTGTATAAGTAGGAGCATTTCCAGCAGATCGAGGGACGTGATTATTCCCCTCTATTCGGCACTGGTGAGGCCTCATCTAAAGTATTGTGTCCAGTTTTGGGCCCCACACTATAAGAAGGATGTTGATAAATTGGAAAGAGTCCAGCGGAGGGCAACAAAAATGATTAGGGGGCTGGAGCACATGACTTATGAGGAGAGGCTGAGGGACCTGGGATTGTTTAGCCTGCAGAAGAGAAGAATGAGGGTGGATTTGATAGCTGCTTTCAACTACCTGAAAGGGGGTTCCAAAGAGGCTGGATCTAGACTGTTCTCAGTGGTAGAAAATGACAGAACAAGGAGTAATGGTCTCGAGTTGCAGTGCGGGAGGTTTAGGTTGGATAAAGTGGAACAGTTGCAAGGGTTTTCTTTAGGCAGGCACCATGGCTTAGCTGGCTAAAGCACCTTTCTAATAAACAGGAGATCGTGGGTTCAACTCCCCGTGGTGCCAACCTGTGGAGTTTTCTCTTTGCTGTCAGGGCAGGGACAGTGTTTGGAGATGTTTCCCCCCCAGGATCTGCAGGGACATGCTGGCCACTTCCAGGAGCAGTGTAGCATGGAGGGAGGGGGCAGGGAGCCACCTTAGTGTTTCTGGCACATTTCTACGCTTTGGGTCTCTGTGGGGGCAGTGTCAGAGGGGGCTCTGGCCTCTGGGCTCCCACCTCAGCTTGCTGGCCGACAGGGATGTTAGGGTGCAGGGAGCGGGAAGGACGAACCTGAGCATAAGAACTGCCATAGTGGGTCAGAGGAACAGTTCATCTGGTCTCGTATCCCGTCTTCTGACAGCGGCCAGGGCCAGGTGCTTCTGAGGGAAGGAACACAACAGCCACTCACTGAGTGAACCGTCCCATCCTCCCCTCCCAGCATCTGGCAGTCAGAGGGACATGCAGAGCATGGGGATGCAGCATCCCTGATTCCCTCGGCTAACAGCTGATGCCCCGACCCTGAGGAACTGGTCAAATTCTTTGTTGAACCCGCTTGTAGTTTTGGCCTTCAACACATAATGAACACACATCTGTACCCCCGAATTCTAAACACATGGGTTACACACCCTGAGGTCAAGACATTTTAATCAATACAGGATATTTTGTTCTGATGGGCCTCTTTGATCCCGAGCCTTTAGGGTGCCGTAAGGCCACTTCCACAAAAGCTGGAGCCTAAATCCTGAATGAAACTTGGTCTCCCCTCATCCTTTTCCTGTTCCCTCTCCCAGACATTTCATAGACCTGAGGCCTTATCGACACTCCAAGCCCATGTTAACTCAAGTTCTGTCAGCATAGACTCGCTACGGTTACTATGTCACTTCTGTGACTTTCTTGTGCTATTCTAATAAATACACTAGACCTGTAATGGTGATGAATTAACCACCATACAAGTATATTGAAGGCGAACCCTAAGGAAATGAAGAGTTTAAATTATCCTCCACATGGCCCGTGTCCCACTAAAATAAATCCAACCCACAGGTCACAAGTATCAATGTCAGGATGCTGGATGGTGCTGAGAGTTTGCCTGACACCTCAGGGACACAGCGTGAGGTAGCGTCCCAGGTATCTCTAGGAAAGGAGCAGAACCGGATTGACTTGGTCTGGGGAGAGAGTCTCAGGGGTCTGTGTAGACGTATTGCCCTGGTTAGAAACTGTGGCTAAAACACAAGCCTCGCTGTGAGCAGGATTTGAACCTGCGCAGGGGAACCCTATTGGATTTCGACTCCAACACCTTAACCACTCGGCCATCACAGCTGTGAGCACAGGAATGCTCCAATGCCAGAGACACTGGTAAATAATCCCAACGCCTGGGTTGAAGTCACCTGAAATCCAGAAATCAAACAGCAAACCCGGCTCCCAAAGCACAGGGGGGATTTGTGGTTTGTTCTCTTTGCTTAGCCACGTGCAGTAGCACAGAGAGGGCTTTGCAAAGTCTCCCCTCCCACAGAGTGGGAAAGAATTGTGCACTTGAAGCTTGATTTGAATGATGATGTCTGGACCCCTCTGGCGCTCAAGTCACAACAGTGAGCGGGCAAAAGACAGGCTCCCACGTCACTGGAGAGAGCAAGACGAAGCCTTGGAACACCCAGTAGTGTTAGGTGGCAAAAGAGCTTCCCCAAGGTCCCACCGAGACTTGAACTCGGATTGCAGGATTCAAAGCCCTGAGTGCTGCCCTTACACCATGGGACCAGCAGTGATAAACTTGGGGTCTTCTGACTTCCAGTGTAGAAGAGCCTGGGTGGACAATTTTTTGTCTCCCTCACTCAAGGCCTCTCTGGCCAGCCCTGCATTTGCTCAACAAGTTGGTACGCAGAAGTTTGCTGTAGACCCAGAAGCCTTTCTTCCTCCAGACTGTGAGGCCAGTGGGCGTGTGAGGAAGTTGCCCCTTCAGTCCCAGGCAATAAATGGCCCTTCCTAGGAAAGGCCAAGTCCTGAAAAGAAAAAAGGAATGTCAAGAACAGATGGCTTCTGAAGTTCTTGCAGGACATGACAGGGGAAAAGGTTCTGTCTGCCTAACAAGGGACTTGAACCCTGGAACCTCAGTCCTACCCTCTACCAACTGAGCTAGCCAGGATCACATGGAAAATGGGCACATTTGGTGCAGAAGAGAAACTAGTCAAGAAAAAGAGGGCGGGAAACAATACAGAAAACCTGCTACTCTCTCTCTCTTAGCAGCCCTAGCCCCAGCCTTCTCCCCCATCCTGAGACCTTCTTCTTTTTTTAGTTAAATAATGGATCCAGGAGAAAACACGGTTATACAAAGCAAAACGAAATCACAGACAAAAATGCCATTGAGGAAGAGGGGGGATTTCTATGAGCTTGCGCTGTGCAGATTTTTCTATACAGTGCAAGAGAGAAGGGGGGTGGGTTCCAACCCTTCACATCTCTGTCTCCAGATGCACAAGAGATTTTGGTCAGGACGGCTTGACAAAATGTTCACAATAGGTTGGGGCTCTAGAACTTGCCACCTTGGCTACCGCTGCCTGCAGTCCTGTGGTTTGACCCAATGGTTGGGATTCTCACAGCTTCGCCTGATGTCCACAAGTCTGGCCCTTGTGTTTGCTGCCACACTTTCCCCCTTGCCTATATGACACTTAATGAAAGGAGTGCCAGGGCCAGGCTTCACAGTCATAGCTACTCCATACGAAGCCAGTCAGGACTCTGCGAGAGCCTCCTCTCTCTGAGCAGACTGTCTCCAGGGCAAGAAGCTTACACAGCTTCCACCTTCCTGGGTCTGACTTCGGGGAACTCAGCGTCCCCTTCCACACTGTTCACTTCCCGCAGTGAGTCCGCACAGGCGGGGCTCCTGGGGGAGCCAGAGGGCCCTGCCCCCCAACTCCGCAGTCAGACGTGACTCTCAGCAGCCGGTAAAACAGAAGGTTTATTAGAGGACAGGAACAGAGTCTAAAACAGAGCTTGTAGGTATAGAGACCAGGACCCCTCAGTCAGGTCCATCTAGGGTGACCAGACAGCAAATGTGAGAAATCGGGTCACGGGGTGGGGGGTAATAGGAGCCTATATAAGAAAAAGCCCCAAATAAAGCAGGAAGAATGGGAGCCTTCACAGCCCACCCGATCTACCATAACATCATTACGGAAAAAAATTCTCAATGATCTCTCAGTAAAAGATCAAAAACAGCCAGTGTCCGCATCACGCTACGGGCATTGGGATGTTCTTTACATTTGCCAGACCAACCTAACTAACACCTGATATACATTTAAAGCTCTTCTTTTCACAAAGTTGCTCGTTTTCAGGGTCTACTTTGTCTCCAGACAGATCCATTCTCTTTCAGAACGGCCTTGCTCTTTCTCTCTGTTTCGTTCATTGACGTATCGGAGTAAAAACTCCCCTGCACTCCATTCTCAGACAAACACTAGTATTAAGTGTTTGCTACTGATTGGTCCAGACAGCATTTGTCGAGCAGAAGATGACATTTCTGGGGGATTGTTCCCAAGACCCAGTACTTAGTGTTCAAACATCTCCCAGCTTCCTTGGTGAAAATAACACCAAGGTTTGTTTGCAATGTACAGGAAGACAATAACTTTTCACCCCAGATGGGGCTTGAATCCACACTCTCTGGCTTTGGAAGCCAATCCCTTATCCATTAGCCCACTGGGACCCTGATGTACAGGTGTTGGAGGGATAGAAATTCCCTCTCCCAAATGCACATTCCTCACATTCGCTAGGAAGCCAAATACCCGCTTTATGCGCCTTACAGAAATGTCACATCCCCTGTCAGCGAGGCAACTGGGCAGGTCGCTGTCAGAGCTGAGCCCCACCTTTCTGCAGCCATCTTTAGAGAAGAACCCCATCCCAGAGTCACCCCTCCCTCCGTCAGCACCTCTATGTCTGTCGCTCCAAGTGGCAGTAGGATGATTAAGGGGCGAATCCAGGGCTGGAAGGGGGGTCAGGTCAGCCTGTGAGGAGTAACCAGGTGGGGCAGACCCAGGGGGAGGCTGTGGGCTGCTGGTCGGTCGTTGGGATCAGAGCTCTAGATCAAAGCTTCACAGCGACCTGACACCCAGGGTTACAAGGCCGACATAGCGACCCCCTTACCGGCCTCGTGAACCCCAAACCCTAGTTACTCTGGGCACTTAGGAGTCTCTGTCCCTTAATCACTTCTGGGAGCTCCCCAGCAGGCTGCGGGCGTCAGCCGCCTCCTGCCTCACAGGTGAGACTCTGGGCGCTGTGCAAGCCGCCCCCTCGCTTGCAGGCCCAGGGTAGGAAGCGGGAGGCCCGGTGCTCGCAGAAGAGGGTTTGATTAATCCACCTCTGTGTTATGGGCACAGCACAGTTCCCCTGGGTCCCTCTGCTGGCTTTTCGTAAGCAGCACCCAGCGGCCCTGGCTCCAGGCTGGTGCCTCGCGAGCTCTGGCCCTGGCAGGGAGCGGTGCAGGGGGCTGGGCAGGGGCCCTGGGAAACCAGCTGCTGGGAGGCATCTTTGAGGCAGCTAAACCGGCCCTTAAGAAGCAAAATCAGGTTATTACCGTCCCTGGGTGGGCTCGAACCACCAGCCTTTCGGTTAACAGCCGAACGCGCTGACCCATTGCGCCACAGAGACACACAGAAACAAAACTGCTGTTACCAAGGCTGCTCCGAGCAGCCGGCGCATCTCCCTGCCAGCGCTAGAGCTCACAAGGCGCTAGGCCGGATGCTGGAGCTGGGGCTGAAGACCCAGCAGGGGGGCACAGCAGAAGTGGGCTGGGCCCAAAACCCAGTGGCTGATGGATCAAAACCATTGTGTGCTAGACCTGCACGTCTTCGTTTTTGCTCTGGGCAATCCAGCAAGGAGCAATCAGCAGAGGGCCGAGAGCCTAGGCCATGGGGCAAGAGGTGGCTGAGGCAGCGGCCGGCCAGGGAGTTAAATCAGCCCAACCCCCCGAGTCTGGAGCAATGTCACAAGGTCCCAGTGTCTCCATGGAAGACAATTTGTTAAATCCCAGGTGAGTGGAGTTAAATCGGTTCTCAGCCTGAGTCCTTTGCTCTTAATCCTGAGGATATTGTCCCACCATGGGGCCATTTCCCGCCTCTCTTTCAGACAGAAGCACAATTTTCTTTGCACACACACAGGAACAGCGAGATCTGTCTCTGTCCCTTGTGCAAAGCAGGGGGGCAAATTCCCTGGACCCGTCCTCTTCTGCAATGGAACCAATGGACGAGCAGGGGGCCCTGGGCCCATCCAGCCCTGCCAGTGAGATGTTCCCTCCCCTTCTCCTTAGTGCTGCTGTTGTTATTTCATGGAGTGTCTGGGATGGGGGAAAAGCTGAGTTCACTCCAGGTGGAGGGAAAAAAGGACCCTGAAAATCTCAGGGCCTCGGGGAAAACCCAACCGCTGCTACTGTGCTGCAAAGTGACCCCAAAGAACAGCAGCCTTCAGGACAGCAGGATTGGCCTCAGAGCAGGGACTGTGTCCCCCATGCTGCTGTGAGGCCACTGGATGCTCTGTAGACAGGAGGGCTCTGAGTGTAACCCAGAGCAAACACACCCCGTCTGGGGATGTAGCTCAGTGGTAGAGCGCATGCTTTGCATGTATGAGACCCTGGGTTCAATCCCCAGCATCTCCAAGTTCTCTCTTCACCCTGCTGCTTTGCTCACGCCCAGAGGGGAGGCTCCCCAGCAGTCTCCCTGCGTGAGTTTCAGTCCTGCTCACTGAGGGGCAAGTGCCAAGTGGAGGGAAGGCCTGTGGGGGTTTCTGCTCCTAAGTCACCTGGGTACTTTTAAGATTCCCACCCGCTGTGCTGCTTGGGATGACGGCGGATGAGGAAGGAGAAGGGTACAGGAGGGAAAGGTCCCATCTGCATAGACTGAGAGGTCAGGAAACGGAGGGGCAGTCAGTGCTCAGAGAGGTCAGTGATTTACACCCACCGGGGGACACTGTCTTTTCAAGGCGAGTGCAGCTGGGTTGGGATGGTGCTGAGGATGGATAGAAAAAGGCTGGAGTCAATGACAGATGAGACCCTAGAAGGGGAAGGGAAATGGCAGCTCCACAGAAGGTCCTGGCTGCTCAGATGCCCCAGTTATAGGCACCCTGGGCTGTCCTAGAGAGAGAAAAGACAAAGGGGCACCCAGCCCCCTACAGTGATCCCATGGACAAGTATCTTGTTGGGAGTGGGGTGAAGGTTCCCTCTGGAAATGGAGCTCGCACCCCTACCTACAGGATCCCGTCACGACCAGCCTTCTGGATCAAACGTCCCCTCTGGCGCTCAAATCACAGCAGCGAGCCGGCAAAAGACAGGCTCCCACGTCACTGGAGAGAGCAGGACGAAGCCTTGGAACACCCAGGAGTGTTAGGAGGCAAAAGAGCTGCCCCAAGGTCCCACCGAGACTTGAACTCAGATTGCAGCATTCAAAGCCCTGAGTGCTGCCCTTACACCATGGGACCAGAGCACTTTTTTGACATCTGCTATAGAAGAGCCTGTGTGAACAATAATTTGCCTTCCTTCCTCAAGGGCTTTATGGCGTCTCTGGCCAGCCCTGCATTTGCTCAGCAAGTCGGCTCGCAGCGGTTTGCTGTAGACCCAGAAGCCTTTCTTCCTCCAGACTGTGAGATGGTGCTGAGGGGCCCCCAGTGACACGGGGTGGCCACGTGGGGTAACGCACACAGCGTCTCTCTCAGAGAGCAACAGTGACACCGGGTGGCCACGTGGGGTAATGCACACAGCGTCTCTCTCAAAGAGCAACAGTGACACTGGGTGGCCACGTGGGGTAATGCACACAGCGTCTCTCTCAGAGAGCAACAGTGACACCGGGTGGCCACGTGGGGTAACGCACACAGCATCTCTCTCAGAGAGCAACAGTGACAGCGGATGGCCACGTGGGGTAACGCACACAGCGTCTCTCTCAGAGAGCAACAGTGACACCGGGTGGCCACGTGGGGTAATGCACACAACATCTCTCTCAGAGAGCAACAGTGACACCGGGTGGCCACGTGGGGTAATGCACACAGCGTCTCTCTCAGAGAGCAACAGTGACACCGAGTGGCCACGTGGGGTAATGCACACAGCGTCTCTCTCAGAGAGCAACAGTGACACTGGGTGGCCACGTGGGGTAATGCACACAGCGTCTCTCTCAGAGAGCAACAGTGACACTGGGTGGCCACGTGGGGTAATGCACAAAGCGTCTCTCAGAGAGCAACAGTGACACCGGGTGGCCACGTGGGGTAATGCACACAGCGTCTCTCTCAGAGAGCAACAGTGACACTGGGTGGCCACGTGGGGTAATGCACACAGCATCTCTCTGAGAGCTACAGTGACACCGGGTGGCTCACCTCTCATACTGGGTGGCGAAGGTTGAGAAAGTGGTGGCAGCTCTTCAGTGCTTCAGCTGGCAGAGCAAAGAACTGGAGCCGGCTCCCAGGAAGTCATCCTTACGTCGCCCTTGTGACTCCAGCTCAAAGGGGAGCTTCTTTCCTTCCCCTTGCTAAGAAAGAGCAAGAGACGTAAGAAAGCTCACATGGGCTGACTGGGTGCACAAGCCCATGCTGCTTTTCCTGGCTGGGGAGTGTGAAATAAGGGATTCTGCAAAGCAGAGGAGCAGGGGAAGTTTTCCTGGCAATCTGTGTGTGTGTGAATCTTTGGCCAGGTCTGCACTACAAAGTTATTTCAGCATCATTATATTGCTCAGGCGTGTGAAAAACACATGACGCTCCCTCGGTCGCCTCCTTTTGGCTGGTGCACACACGGCAATGCCACGTCTGGGGACAAAACTGCCCTGTTTTGGTGACAAAATAAAACCACCTCGACGAGAGGCCTGGAGCTTTTTGCAGCAAACTCAGTCTGACCTGCCCAGTTACCTCGCTGACAAGGGATGCCGACACTTCTGTAAGGTGCACTGGCAGCGGGCGGGATGTGGCCGCAGGCCTGGCTTTAACGCCTGGTGTTTCCTCACCTGCTTGATTGACTGGGGCCTCCTAGCTGTGGGAGAAGCAGGCTGGTGGCTCAAAGGGTTTTGCTGGGGCTGTCGGTGAGGGGGAATCACTGGCTGAGGATGGCTCCGTGGAAGAGCTGAGCTTTGCATGTCGTTCCGGCCTGTGATCTCCTCTGTCATGTGGCAGTGAGTTCCACAGCTCCAGGGGGAGCTCTGGCTCCTGTACGGAAAAGCCTCCCTGTCTGGGTGAGCTGGTGGGACGCGGGTGTCAGGAGAAGTCGCGGTGGCAGGAGAAGGGACGATCTCCCTGGTGGAGACGGTTTGGACAGCAGCTGGAGCCTGGCCCTGGGCTCTGTGAGAGGAGCCGGAGCAGGGAGCGGGTGCTGGGGTGACCTGTGGGGCAGAGCAGGGAGCGGGTGCTGGGGTGACCTGTGGGGCAGATTGAACCAGCTGAAGCTGCTCAGGGCATGTCGGTCCATCCCCAGCTGCAGGAAGGAGCCGCAGATCTCCCAGAGAGGTGGGGGCAGGGCCGTCCTTAGCCATGGGCAGAACAGACGGGCACGTAGGGCACCGCTATGCCTGGGGCACCAGACACTCTGCCGGGAGCCGGGAGGGACGGGAAGCCGTGGGGCAGGTAAGAGCAGCGCTGGGTCCTAGAGAGAGCCCAATGCGCTGCCTGCAGCACAGTCTGGGGAGGGGATTGGCTGCTGGGGTCTCTGGGAAGCGGGGGAGGAGCTCACCTGTGAGTGTGACTCTCCCCCGGCGTGAGGGGAGGCAGGCTGGGCAGCTCTGGCAGTGTCCTTTGTTGCCCCCCATAACGTCCATTCTTCTCCCCCCCTACAGAGCACCCCCCTTTCCCCTCCCCCACACGGAGCCCCCTTCTCTCCCCCCTCCCCTCCGGCAGGGCTGGGTTGGGTAAGGTGCTGGGGGGGGGCCGGGGGGGCTGCGTGCTGAGGAAGTAAAAATGAAAGTAAGTCAATTCCTCGGCAGCCAGCCCAAGCAACAGGGGCCGGCTGGAATTACCACCCCCAGCTGGCTGGGCTGGGGACAGGGTGACCAGAGAGCATGTGGGAAAAACCAGGACAGGGGGTTGGTAGGGTGACCAGATGTCCCACTTGTACAGGGACAGTCCCAATCTTAGGGTCTTTTCTTTATATAGGCTCCTATTACCCCCCACCCCTGTCCCAATTTTCCACCCTTGCTGTCTGGTCACCCTAGGTGGGGGGTAATTGGTGCCTATATAAGACAAAGCCCCAAATAGTGTAAGTGGCCCTAGAAAATCAGGACATCTGGTCACCCTCGCTGGGGAGCGTCTCTCCCCCGGGCTGGCAGCGATCCACCTCATCTGGGGGGAGCTGCGCAGGGCAGGATGAGCGGCTGTGGGTCCGTGGGTGCCCGTCCCTGAGATCAGACGCTGGGCTAACTTCCCCATGGTCCGTGGGGCTGGCAGTGGTGCCCAGTGGCCTGTGATCGGACCTGAGGGTTTGCTGCTGCTGTTGCCGCTCTGCTCCCCAAGTGACTAGCCAGCGGGGCGGGGGGGGGGGGGGCGGGGGATGCGCCCATCAGTTTTAAAAGGAGGGCTCTGCTATTCCCATGGATACCTCTCATGTCACCGTGGTTCTGCAGCAGCCCCAGGTAAGCAATGGGTTCGGATTGCAGGTTAAAGATTTCCTCTTTCTCCATCCCCGCCCCACGCGTCCAGCCTGCAGGAGGGAAGGGCTGGCCCGAGAGCCGTGTTAACATCATCCTGTCGACACTGCGGGGTTAGCAGGATGTCCCTGGCTGTGCACACAGTGAGCTGGATGCATCATTCTCAGGGCAGAGGCTAGTCAGGCGCGGGAGGAGACCACATGCTCAGCCATCTCGGAGAGACCTGGGGACTAAGGGTCTGAAGAAGCTCTCAAGGTCTATTTTTGAAAATATTTTTTATCAATGAATTGGGAGAAAACTGCTGATAAGATTGGTGGGTGACAAAATACCGTCAGAGTGGTAATTACTGATGAGGAGAGGGCAGTGATACAGAGCCATCTGGCTCATTCGGCAAGCTGGGCCCATTCAAAGGAAACAAGTTTCACCAGATCCAAATGCAAAGTCCGATACCTAGCAACAAGGCATGCCGGCCACACCTACAGAATGGGGAAGTGTATCCAGGAAAGCAGTGACTCTGGAAAGGATTGAGGGGCCATAGTGGAGAAGCCACTCAACATGAGCTCCCAGTGTGGTGAACAGGGCTAAAGCCATCATGAGACGTTTGAGCAGAGCCGTGAGTAGGACGGGGGGAGGGGACACAGCATCACTGAGGCTGATATTGGAATACTGCATCCAGTTTTGGTGTCCTCATTTGAAAAAGCTGTTGAGAAATTGGAGCTGGAGCAGCAAAGAGCCACCAAATGTTCTGAGGTCTGGAGAAAAATGCCTTCGAGTGAGCTATTGAAAGAGCTCCACCTGTTTAGCTTCTCAAAAGAAGATTGAAAGGTGACTTCATTGAAGTGTTGAAGTGCCTTAATGGAGAGACAATATTGGGCATTAAAGGGCTCTTTAATCTCGCAGAGAAAGACATAACAAGACCCAATGGCTGGAAGGTAAAAAGAGACAAATTACAAATAAGGCAGAAATATTCAACAGCGAGGATGATTCACCACAGGAACAAGGTACCAAGGGAAGTGGTGGATTCTCCATCTCTTGGTGTCATTTAATGAAGACTAGATGCCTTTCTGGAATGTGTTTGCCCCAAAAGTAGCTCTTGTGGTACACAGGAGGCCTGTGAGATGCAGGGGGTCAGATTAGATGCTCTAATGGTCTCGTCTGACCATAAAGTCTACTAATTTCTGAAAAAGTGAGTGTAGCATTGGGAGCAGCCCCTGATGTTTTACTGTCTAGCCGGCTTGCTTCCTAGAATGAACACTCATTGAGTGGGGTGATCCCCAGGGAGTAGCTCAAACCTCCCAAGTGTCTGGCCAGCGGCAGGACATTAGCACGGCAGGGGAGGGGTGTGGCAGTGACATCACAAAGGCCTTTTGCAGGACCTCAGCCTATTGGTCAAAGGTGGTGGGGAGGCGGTGACCTCACAGAGAGATGCTGACATCAGCCAGGTCAGGGCAGGGGCGCAGGGCCAGGGAAACCTCGGAGACCCCTGTGGCTTTGCTTCAGCAAGTCTCCTTGTCGAGGTCTCTCTTGGAGGACAGAGAGAGTATTAGGGTTCACGTACGTGAGCGCGAGGAGGAACCCCGTTGGAGTTTTCTCCTTTCCTTTTACGGACTTTCCTAGAAAACAGACGTCCCTGGTTAGACGGTAAGAGCCTCCGAGAGGTTTGGGACCTGTTCAGTCTGATCCATCTGGTGCCAGCTGAATTCCAGGCATGGAAAACAGTCGCTTCAGGTGGCAGAATTTAATTCCCCACTTGGGATTTTGTCCCTCAGAATCACTGGGGACATTAGGGTTTGTCCTTTTTGTTTGACCTTTTCCTCCATCCCTCCCTCCTTTCTCTTCACCTCTTACTTCTTTTGTCCTTTCCCCTGTTCCCCTCCCAGCACCAGGAGAGGTGTAGGGGTGTGTGGGGTGTGTGTGTCTGTGGGTGGAGGGGTGTGTGACAGTGTGCCCCATAAGGCTTTATGGGGTGTTGCTTATAAATATATAGAGAATATATATACCCGGTGTCACTGTTGCTCTCTGAGAGACGCTGTGTGCATTACCCCACGTGGCCATCCGGTGTCACTGTTGCTCTCTGAGAGAGATGCTGTGTGCATTACCCCACGTGGCCACCCGGTGTCACTGTTGCTCTCTGAGAGAGACGCTGTGTGCATTACCCCACGTGGCCACCCGGTGTCACTGTCGCTCTCTGAGAGATGCTGTGTGCATTACCCCACGTGGCCACCCGGTGTCACTGTTGCTCTCTGAGAGAGATGCTGTGTGCATTACCCCACGTGGCCACCCGGTGTCACTGTTGCTCTCTGAGAGAGACGCTGTGTGCATTACCCCACGTGGCCACCCGGTGTCACTGTTGCTCTCTGAGAGAGACGCTGGGTGCATTACCCCACGTGGCCACCCAGTGTCACTGTTGCTCTCTGAGAGAGACGCTGTGTGCATTACCCCACGTGGCCATCCGCTGTCACTGTTGCTCTCTGTGAGAGACGCTGTGTGCGTTACCCCACGTGGCCACCCGGTGTCACTGTTGCTCTCTGAGAGAGACGCTGTGTGCATTACCCCACGTGGCCACCCGGTGTCACTGTTGCTCTCTGAGAGAGATGCTGTGTGCGTTACCCCACGTGGCCACCCCGTGTCACTGGGGGCCCCTCAGCACCATCTACTGTGTGGGGTGCTGGAAAGCTACAAAGGGCCCATTGTACCCCTGGGGAGGGGGGAGCCCCAGGGGTCCGCTCCCACTCTGGCCACTGCAGGGGAAGCCCCTGGGGGCCTGGCTCTGCTGGGTGTTTATTCCTTCCTGTCATCGCTGTGGAAGTGTAAACAGAGAGAATTTGCTCCTCGTTTCTATGCGGAACCAAAGAAGGCGGCTGAATCATTTCCAGGGCTGTAAGTAATACAACAGAAACTAGCAGAGGATGGTTTCGATCCATCGACCTCTGGGTTATGGGCCCAGCACGCTGCCGCTGCGCCACTCGTGTGTGTGTGTGTGTGTGTGTGTGTGTGTGTGTGTGTGTGTGTGTGTGTGTGTGTGTGTGTGTGTGTGTGTGTGTGTGTGTGTGTGTGTGTGTGTGTGTGTGTGTGTGTGTGTGTGTGTGGTGGGGGGGGGGGGGGGGGGGGGGGGGGGGTTGTGGGGGTGGGTGTGCGTTTGTGTGTCTGTGTGTAATATTTTAAAATAATGCAAAATTTATTAGTCAATAAATAAATATGGAACCTCCATAGGGTGACCAGATGTTCCAATTTTATAGGGACAGTCCCGATTTGTGGGTCTTTTTTTTTATATAGGCTCCTCTTAACCCCCACCCCCTGTCCCATCCCTGTGCTCCCCACTGCCATGCTGTCTGGTCACCCTAAGCCTCCAGCATGGCAGTGGGGAGCACAGGCTACCGGATGCACAGAGATGGGAGATCACCCTGCAGCCCCCTCCCCCGGGACACAGACCCAGTAGTGAAGCTTCACCTTTCTGCAATGACATGCCTGCGTTGTTGGGGAGGGACACATGACCACGCTTGTGGCTTCCATTTGCTTCCCCATAAGAAAGTCATTTCTTTGCAGGGGAACAAATAAATCTGCGGGGCGGGGGGACAGGGGGTGGGAGTTAAGAGGAGCCTATATACAAAAAAAACCCCAAAATCGGGACTGTCCCTATACAATCAGCACATCTGGTCACCCTATGCTGGCTCCACATTTATTTATTGACAAATAAAAATGTTGTGCACAGATATTTATTTTATTTTATTTTATTTTATTGGCAGAATCCCTTCAGGAGTAAAACCTACTTGGCCAAACTCAGCTGCCCTGTGACTAGATCCTGCAGGGAGATTCCACACACAGAGCAGAGTGATGCAGCGGTAGCGTGCTGAGCCCATAACCCAGATGTAGATGGATTGAAACCATCCTCTGCTAGTTTCTCTTTTTTTACTTACAACCCTGGAAATGATTCAGCCGCCTTTATTTGTTCCACATACAAAAGAGGAGCAAATTCTCTCTGTTTACACTTCCACAGTGATGAAATGAATAAACACCCAGCCGAGCCCGGCCCCACAGGCCCCCCAGGGCTTCCCCTGCAGTGGGCAGAGTGGCAGCGAGCCCCTGGGGCTTCCCCCTCCCCAGGCGTACAATGGGCCCTTTGGGGCTTTCCACCACCCCACACAGTAGATGGTGCTGAGGGACCCCCGGGCTCCCACACCCCCAAGATTCAGGGGCCATGATTTATGCTATCAGTCAGGAGGGAGGGATAGCTCAGTGGTTTGAGCATTGGCCTGCTAAACTCAGTGGTGTGAGTTCAATCCTTGAGGGCGCCATTTAGGGATCTGGGGCAAAAATCTGTCAGGGGGCAGTACTTGGTCGTGCTAATGAAAGCAGGGCTCAGAGTCCTTTCAGCTCTATGAGAGAGGCATATCTCCATGTGGGGTAATGCAGCGTCTCTCTCAGAGAGCAACAGTGTCACTAATTGGCTTTCTTCTCATAGCGGGTGGGGAAAATGGTGGCAGCTGGTCAAGGTGGTAGAGCAAAGGTCTGGAACCAGCGCTGAGGAAGTCAATCTTCTCTTGCCCTTGTGACTCCAGGTGGAAGGGGAGCTTCTTTTCCTTCCCCTTGCTGAGAAAGAGCAAGAGAAGAAGGAAAGCCCAGGTGGGCACAAGCCCCCAGTGTCTTTTTCTGCTGGAGATCCTGACAGGAGGGACTCGTGGTGGGTAAAGGTACCCCTGCGCTTCGAGAAAACAGCCCACCCGTGAAAACAAAGTACGTGCCAAAGCCTGGGATTGAACCTGGGATCTCTAGATCTTCAATCTAACACTTTCCCCACTAACTACTTCTGCACCTTTTTGACCTGATGCTTCTCTGTCCGGGATGTTTTTGTCAGCCATGGCACACAAAAAGGACGTCATTGCGAGTGGCCCATGGAGGGAAGATGAATTTTTTTTCCTGCCTTGCTCAGCTTGACTTGCTCCCTCGCCCCATTCCTGCCTTAGTTCCTGGGTTACCTGGACAGGGTAAAAACCTGTCGTGCTCACAGCCCACCACATGCATTGACCTCCCCTCAGGCAGGGACATTATAGGCCCTGGGTCACCTGCCCCCTATAGCCTGGATCTCTGACACACCCAGGCCCAACTGGGTAGCCGCTCTTGCAATCCCTCTATGGGAGAATTGGGAGCCATACTCTCCCAGTGGCAATATTCAGAGGTGGGTACAGACTTTGTGACAGAAAGCCTGGGGCTTGTCTCTGCACCTCCCCTATCTGGAAGGACAGAGGCTGAGGGGGCACAAGGGCAAAAGGTGACAAACAGGCCCGAACAGGAGAGATTTTCTTTGTGTTACAATTCATCAAAATCTCATCCCTGAAAAGCTCCGAAGGGGTGTAGCTCAGCCCCCAACCACTCAGCGCGCTGCCGTAGATAATCCTGCCACCGAGACTGCTGGCTCCCTGCTCCTCTCCCTCCCCAATGGGGATTTTCACATGTAGAAAGGAGGGTTTGGGGAGCAAAGATTGAGAGGGTGTCGGGGGGCTCAAAGGATGGGCAGCGCTCTGGGCTCTGCTTGAGAGATCCTGGCATAGGGGCCGGTGAGGGAGGAAGGATTGTAGATTTGTGGTGTCTGACCTGCACTCTGCAGAGGAGGTGATAAGTGAAGGGGCATTTTTGATTCCTCCCCCTTCAGTGTCCCCTGGGAGGGAATTTTAGGTTCCATGGGGCCAAAGAAGTGGGCAAAGCCATTGGGTTAATGAAAACCAGTGCTCCAGGTGAAGCTCGAACTCACAACCTCAGCATGTCCCCGTTCAGCACTGCTGTATAAGTACTGTGTGCAAACCCGTTGCACCACTGGAGCCCTTGCTCAGGACTGTTCTCCCAGTCCCCCAGGCTGACAGAGGCAAGGATTGACTCCAAACAATGCTAAGTGGAGTTGAGAGAGGAGAGAGCCAAGTGCTGGTACTTGATGGGCTGGGTTCTTCTTAAGGGGCCCAGGCACCATTTGACCCTTTTGGTCTTCGCTGTGTAACAACCGAGCTGATAGAGACTCAATTTTGAGTCTTGCTGCAGACCAACAGATCTGAGATCACTGATCACCAGGTCTCAGCATTAGTCCTGCTTGGGGACAGTGTCTCTGATGTAAGAAACTGCCAGTAGGTGAAGCCGGGAGAACAGGGTGGGGCGGCAAGTGGCGGCAGGACTCTTGCTGCCGGGGTCTAGCTGCCCAAATTCCTCCCCGTGCCGCTGGGCCCCAGTCGCCTGCAGCCACCAGGTAACCCAGGAACTAAGGCAGGAATGAGGTGAGGAAGCAAGTCAAGCTGAGCAAGGCAGGAAAAAAAAATCATCTTCCCTCCATGGGCCGCTCGCAATGACGTCCTTTTTGTGTGCCATGGCTGACAAAAACATCCTGGACAGAGAAGCAGCAGGCCAGAAATGTGTCCTGTAGGCGCCAAAGTAGCTCAGTTGGGAGAGCGTTAGACTGAAGATCTAAAGGTCCCTGGTTCAATTCCAAGTGCCACCTTAAAAACCCCATCCTTTAACAAAAAATTGCATATCCATTTCCATTACGTTCAGGAGTTCAACCGAATGGGGATGCCTGAAATAGGGTGATCAGACAGCAAAAGGGAAAAGTCGGAACGGGGGTGGGGGGTAATAGGAGCCTATATAAGAAAAAGACCCCAAGATGGGGACTGTCCCTATAAAATTGGGACATATGGTCACCCTAGCCTGAAATGAATGGAAACACTCAATGTTTTCCAGTGCAAATGCATAAAAACCTAGCAAACGTCCCTCAGTGCATCTATACAGGGGGGAGGGATAGCTCAGTGGTTTGAGCATTGGCCTGCTAAACCCACGGTTGTGAGTTCAATCCTTGAGGGGGCCATTTAGGGATGGGGCAAAAATTGGGGATTGGTCCTGCTTTGAGCAGGGGGTTGGACTAGATGACCTTCTGAGGTCCCTTCCAGCTATGATATTCTATGATATACTGTGATAAAAGCCCTGCGGCCCGGCTGGCCTGGATCATCTGACTTGGACGTCTCCGTCTCAGGTTGTGGGGCTAAAAGCTGCAGTGTGGACATTTGGCTCAGGCTGGAGCCCGGCCTCGGAGCCCCTCACCCCTCGTGGGATCTCAGAGGCTGGGCTCAAGCCCAAGCGTCTACACTGTAATTTTATAGCCCTGCAGCACAAGCCCCACAAGCCTGGATCAGCTGAGCCAGGGTTTGAGAACAGTGACTTGGGTGTGTTAATGGCAGTGTAGACGTAACGCTAGGCTATGTCCACACTGCAATAAACACCCAGGGCTGCCCCGTGCCAGCTCAGGCTCCCAGGGCTGGGCTGTGGGGTGGTAAATTTGCAGTGTAGACATCTCGGCTCAGGCTCAGTGCCGGGCTCTGCGACCCCACGAGGTTGGGAGGGAGTTTAGCAAGCGACAAAGGGAAATTGGCCGTGGAGTATTACCCTGGGCTCACTGGCAGTTCCCCATTGGTCTGTCTGCTTTGGGGCAGGGACCATAACACGTCCTGCTGCATTCGTTATTTCAAAGGGTGGTTTAGGATTTTCAGTCTCAGACACGGTGCACAAAGCAGGACTCCACCCTGGGTGGAAACTAAATGAGCCTCCCACAGATTCCGGCAGCCACAAGGAGCCATTTGGTGTGAGAGTCAGACCTGCCCCTGTCCCAGAGGGAGGGGTCATCTGGGAGGGGACTGGAACACGGACCTGTCGGATCTTAACTCCCAAACTTTCAGTAACTCTGTTATCAGTGCCTGGGAGTGTAATTTAAACCATAAAAACAGCCACACTGGGCTAGACCAAAAGTCCATCTAGCTCTGAATCTTGTTTTCTGAGATTAGCCAATACCAGGTGCCCCAAAAGCCACTCAACAAGGCACCACTGGGAGTTGAACGCAAGATCTCCTGTTTACTAGACAGGTGCTTTAACCAGCTAAGCCATGGTGCCTGCCCTTACCACCTAACCACACCTGACTCTCTGCCAGACCCCACCTGGGCCTTTGCTTGTGTTTGGATTCTGCAAAGCAGAGGAGCAGGGGACGTTTTCCTGGCAAGCTTCTGTGTGTGTGAATCCTTGGCCAGGTCTGCACTACAAAGTTATGTCAGCATCATTATATTGCTCAGGTGTGAAAAACACACGACGCTCCCTCGTCTCTGGGTGCTCTCTGGGCACCAGATGGAGGAGCAGGCTGGGGCTAGGGCTGCTAAGGGAGCCAGAGTAGCAAGTTTTCTGTATTGTTTCTTGCCCTCTTTTTCTTGACTAGTTTCTCTTCTGCACCAGCCTTGCCCTTCTCTCATGTAAGCCTGGCTAGCTCAGTTGGTAGAACCCCAGACTCTTAATCTGAGGGTCCAGGGTTCAAGTCCTTTGTCAGGTGTAAAAAGCATCATATTCCCCAAGAACTTCAAAAGGCAGCTCTGCAGTATTGTCCTTGACACTATCTTTTCTTCTTTTCAGGACTTGGGCTTTCCTAGGAAGGGCCATTCTCTGCCTGGGACTGAAGGGGCAACTTCCTCACACACCCACTGGCCGCACAGTCTGGAGGAAGAAAGGCTTCTGGGTCTGCAGCAAACCGCTGCGTGCCGACTTGTTGAGTAAATGCAGGGCTGGCCAGAGAGGCCTTGAGCAAGGGAGGCAAATTGTCCGCCCAGGCTCTTCTACACCACAAGTCAGAAAATCCCAGAGTTATCACCCCTGGTCCCATGGTGTAAGGGCAGCACTCAGGGCTTTGAATCCTGCAATCCGAGTTCAAGTCTCGGTGGGACCTTGGGGCAGCTCTTTTGCCTCCTAACACTCCTGGGTGTTCCAAGGCTTTGTCTTGCTCTCTCCAGTGACGTGGGAGCCTGTCTTTTGCTCTTATCATGGTTCCCTCTCTTCTCCCTCCTCCAAGCCAGCCAGTCCACCCTCCCCAAACTCCAAGGAGTGACTGACTCTTGCTTTGCTGAGCAGCTCATTATATGTGGGCTGCTCCAAGCGACCCTTCTCCTGATTGGCTCTCCCAATACACTTTCCTGATTGGCTGAGTTCTGCTTAGCCTCTCCAAGGCTGCCTGTTGTGTATTTGGTTGTCGTGGTAATAGCACCTTGTTGTTGCTATGCAACTGAGTTAGATTATTAGGGGATAGCCCAGCCAGTTTTGGTGGTTTGGTCAGCTCAGTGTGTGAAAATAAATGGCTGCTTCCATGGCTCTCAGCTCTCTGTGTGTTAAATGATTCCTAAACCTGCTGCCCCAGGATACAACGAAGTGGCGACGAGGACGGGATCCCTGTGCTGCCCCAGCAACAGAGGAAAGTAGAAGTCAAGGTAAAAAGAAAGAAAAAACCCCCTATCAAAATCTTCTAGCTGTTGGAAGGGGGTGAGAACTGGCTTGTTGGCACTGACTGTGAAACCTGAAACTAAACCCACGGCTACACTTACAGGGCCACTGGAACCCTTGGAGGAGAACATAGTGCAATGGCACGTGTGTACTGAGCGTTTTGAGCTTTTTGTGATTGCCAATGACATTACAGAAGAGAAGAAGGTGCCAATATTCTTAAGTGTTGTGGGGGCTAAAACCTACTCCCTGCGGCGCAGCTCACTACACCCTGTTAAGCCTGAGACCAAATCTTACAGTGACATTGTGGGAATCCTGGGGTCCCATTTCCCCCCAAACCACTGGTAACTGCTGAAAGATATAGTGGGTTCCACAAAAGAGACCAAAAAGAAGATGAACCAGTTGTACAATTTGTAGCAACTTTAAAAAGGCTTGCGGAACACTGTGACTGTAAGGAGATGTTAAATGACGCCCTGCGTGACAGGTTCGTGTGTGGCCTGCACAGTGACGCTATACGGAAGCGCCTATTGACAGAGGCTCAGCTTACACTTACACAAGGCTGTTGCTATTGCGGTCTCCATGGAACTGGCTACAAAGGAGGCGCAATACATCGGTGCATCCCCTAGGGTGCATAAGGTGTCACAAGAACCTACCCACAAAACTGTGCAGAGTCAGGAATGTTACCGCTGTGGTAAGCCGGGTCACCGGGCATCCGAATGCTGGTGTAAGGACCTGGTGTGTCGACACTGTGACAAAAAGGGACACATTGAGTGTGCCTGTAAACAAAAGAAAAAGAGGCTTGTGGTCTGGCCGACCAAAAAGGGAAACCTGCATACCCTAGAGCAGACCCAGGATGGCCAAGGTGACACCTCATCGCAAGAAGAAGTGCCGCTGCACGTTTTGTCTTTGGCAGTGGGCTCACATGGGTACTGGGTAGCCCCGTTGTTGGATGCAAACCTACACGCATGGAACTGGACACCGGTGCAGCCGTCTCGCTGGGCTCCGAGACTGTGTATAACGAAAAGCTACAGCATCTTCCGCTTAAGGCAACAAAAACTGTTCTGAAGACATACGGGAGAAGCTGAGCCCATGTTGGGCACTATTGATGTTAAGGGGGAGCTCAATGAACAGGCTGCTAAATTGCCACTGTTTGTGGTGAGAGGTAATTACCCAGCCTTAATGGGTAGGTCTTGGCTTGGGAAGATTCAGCTGAATTGGGCAGAAGTGCACCGAATGACTAAAGAAGAAACCGGTCTCACCGCTATACTAAGGAAACATGCTGCTCTTTTTGGAGAGGATCTGGGAAGTATAAAGGAAATCACTGTGACATTGAACATTAAACCTGACAATCAACCAAAATATCTCAAATCGCAAACTGTGCCATATGCCATCAGGCCGAAAGTTGAAGCAGACCTGGAGCGGCTGGTCACCAATGGAGTCCTAATACCAGTTACCCATAGCCCATGGGCCACTCCTATTGTGCCAATAGTGAAGAAAGATGGCTCCGTCTGGATTTGTGGTGATTTTAAAGTCACTGTCAACCTGGTGGTGTGTGCAGAGCAATACCCACTTCCCCGCATCAATGACCTCTTCGCGGCCCTGGCTGGGGGACAGAAGTTCAGTAAGATTGATCTGCGTCAAGCATATTTAAAGATGCACATCGATGAAAAGTCCCAAGAGCTGTTGACTATTGTGACTCATAAGGGGCTTTATCGATACTGTCGCCTTCCCTTCGGAATAACGTCTGCTCCCGCCCTGTTCCAGAGAGCTATGGACCAGATCTTGTGTGGCTGGCCAGGAGTTCACTGCTATCTGGACGACATTCTGGTCACTGGAAGGAATGAGGATCACCTAAAGAATTTAGAGGCTACCCTACAAAGACTGGAAGAGTATGGCCAACGAGTCCGCAAAGATAAGTGTGAATTCTTCCAGCTCTCTGTTGAATATTTGGGACACATCATTAATGCTGCGGGTCTTGATAAGGCCCTTGCAAAAGTTAAGGCTATTGTGGAGGCTCCCCCGCCTCAAAATGTTAGCCAGCTGCGCTCGTTTCTAGGACTATTGAACTATTATGGAAAGTTCATCTCACAGTTAACCACACTGCTAAAACCACTTCACGAACAACTTGGGCAGAGCAAGACCTGGAAGTGGACTGAAGCCTGTGATGTTGCATTATACAAGGCTAAGGATGCATTGCTAAATTCTGACGTTCTAACGCACTTTGATCCATCCTTACCCCTACAATTGGCCTGCGATGCCTCCCCTTATGGAGTGGGAGCAGTCGTGTCACACATTATGCCTTCAGGAGAAGACAGACCTATTGCTTTTGCCTCATGCACTCTAAGCAAAGCAGAAACTAACTATGCCCAAATCGAACGTGAGGCATTGGGGATCGTTTTTGGAATTCGGAAGTTTCATCAGTACCTGTTCGGGTGGAAGTTTACTTTTCTCACAGACCATTGACCTCTGACCTCTGACGTCAATTTTTGGACCCTACACAGGCATTCCCCCATTAGCTGCTAGTCGTATGCAACTGTGACAGCATGGGGGAGTTTCCTGTTTTCCTTGTTGCATATGGGGGTTTTCTTGGTTGCTAGGGTTACATGCAAAGGGGGTGGGACTCAGTTTCCCTGGGTGTTATGGGTTTAACGAGGTGATGGGAGAGGGAGTTTGTTGTTACAGGGGACTGGCGAGGGAACTGGGGACCCGGTTCTGGCCAGTGGGAGAACAATGGGCTGCGAAGAGAGGAGCCCCGGGGACCTAACCAACCGGTTCCAGCCACAGGGGGCCAGAGATGAGAAGAGGCCCAGACAACCCTGTTTACAGGGCTGTTTACCTGGAGAGAAGACCATGGACAGAGGCATGGCTTGGGGCCAGTGATATCCACAGCCCATCTAGGAAGCAGGGGGGCTCTGGGCTGGAGAGAGGAAGCAGGGAGAGCCCACCTGGATACAGGAGAGAGCTGGATGTTCTGGGCTGGGGGGAGGCCAGGCCTGAGGCCCTGAGAGTTCCTGTGCTGTGTTCAACGCTCAATAATCCCTCCTGTTTTACGCTGACTGAGAGTCACTCTGGTCTAGAGAACAGGGTTGCATCGTTCCCTTCGGGGGTGGAGGCCCGGGGGTCCAGAGTGCGTGGACTCCCTGAGGGGGCCCACGGCGAGAGACAGGCGTGCTAAGGCTCAGAGAGGTGCGGCTCCAGGAGGTGGAGGGGCTGGACCCCGAGAGAGAGTGGACCCCCAAGAAGGGCTGTCTCACTGAAAGGGGCACCCCCCACGGACCGCACGGGGCCAAAAAAGGGCATGATCTGTGAGTCCATGACAGCAACATTGGGCATTGTTCCTTTCAGCGCACACATATGAAATCAAATATTGGAAATCCACTCTGCACAGCAAGGCAGATGGTCTCTCAAGGTTGCCTTTGCCAGTCCTCAGGACACATCTTCAGTTGAATTGTCTGACTTCACCTCTTCTGGCGAGACACCGAATCAAGAATCACCCGTTCGCGCTACAACCCCTGAGCCCATTGTCAGTCCTGCACCCAAGGTACTTTCAGGTAAAACAACACCAGAAGTTCGCTGTAATCTACCTAGAGACAGAAGATCTCCTCAATGGCTGGATCTTTAGTTAGGGCGAACCCACGGTTATGGAGCAAAATAATCCCCGGGGTTTAGTCGGGAATGGAGGCAGTCTACTCTGCTTCTCTAATTTAGTGTTTGTTTTATTTAGATGTTCTTATTAAGGGGGGAGGAATATGTTGTGTATTTGGTTGTCGTGGTAATAGCACCTTGTTGTTGCTATGGCAACTGAGTTAGAGTATTAGGGGGCAGCCCAGCCAGTCTTGGCTGGTTTTGTTAGTGCACTGTTTGAAAATAAATGGCTGCTTTTAAGGCTCTATGTGTCTCAAGTGATTTCTTCCTAAAACTGCTGCCCCCAAGGATACAACACCCTCCCCTTCCTGGGGGTCTGGCCAATCTCTGCCAAGCGAGGCTGAGCTGCTCTGTGAGCCCATCCGGGGATCTGATACTACCCAGACATATGAGTGTCCTCAGGGCAACACAGTTGCAAAAGTGAGTAGGGGCAGGCTGCAGCACACACCACACTTGCTGGCTCAGTCTTGTGCATGCTGGGGTGGCCACCTCCCCCCTGACGAGACCTGGTCCCACCGTCGTCCTGGAGCTCCAGTCTGCCCTCCTGCCATCCCTGTCTATGCTGATGTTGTCTTCTCTAGCAGTTGACTGGAAGTTGCGCATTGGCCCTATGCCGTGTAGCCATGTCGTCTTGAAGGGCGAAAGCAGGAAGAATGGTGCCTTCACAGCCCACCCGATATTACATAACATCATTAAGGAAAATATTTCTCAATGAGCTCTCAGTAAAAGATTAGAAACAGCCAGGGTCCGTATCCTGCTACAGGCATTGGTATGTTCTTCAAATTTTCCAGACGAACCTAACTAAGGGCTTGTCTTCACTACCCGCCGGATCGGCGGGTAGCAATCGATCTATCGGGGATCGATTTATCGCATCTCATTTAGACGCGATTAATCGATCCCCGAACGCGCTCCCCGTCGACTCCGGAAATCCACCTCGGTGAAAGGCAGAAGCGGATTCTACGTAGCTGAAGTTGCGTGTCGTAGATCAACTCCCTCCTCTAGAGTAGCCCAGGGATAAAACCTAACACACATTTGAAGCTCTTCTTTTCACAGCTTTTGCTCATTCTGTGGGTCTGCTTTGTCTCCAGCTAGATCCATTCTCTTTCAGAACGGCCTTGCTCTTTCTGTCTGTGTCGTTCATTGACGTGTCGGAGTAAACACTCCCCTTCACTCTATTCTCAGACACACACTAGTATTAAGTGTTTGCTACTGATGGGTTTAGAAAGCATTTGTCGAGTGAAAGATGCCATTTCTGGGGGATTGTTCCCAAGACTCAGTACTTTGTGTTCCAACATCTCCCAGCTTCCTTGGCGAAAATAAGACCAAGGTTTCTTTTCAATGTATACAAAGAAAGTAGTTTCTAACCCCATTAGGCCACTTGGTCTCTGAAGTACACCTAAAGGAGGGATGGAAATTCCCTCTCATAATTCCACATTCCTCACGTTCGCTTGGAAGCCAAATACCCGCTTTATGCGCCTTACAGAAATGTCGGCATCCCCTGTCAGCGAGGCAACTGGGCAGGTCACTGACAGAGCTGAGCCCCACCTTTCTGCAGCCATCTTTAGAGAAGAACCCCACCCCAGAGTCACCCCTCCCTCCATCAGCACCTCCACGGCTGTGGCTCTGAGGGGCAGTAGGATGATTAGGGGGCGAACCCAGGGCTGGAAGCGGGGTCAGGTCAGCCTGTGAGGAGTAACCAGGAGAAGTGTTTCTCACTGCCGCACATGTGGCAGGGAGCCTCTCAAGCCCATCACCGCACCCCCACCCTGGACAGAAAAGAGCGCTGGCCCACCCACACTCGGACTCAGCTTTGCTTGTTGTCCTTCCACCCAGAACCCCCTTTCCTATCTCTCCTGGGCTGCAAGTAGCCACCCCTGGGAAGCCGAGAGACAGGCACAGGATTCTGCCTCCCAGCAGCCAACAGCACCTCCCCAGGCTTTGGCAGAACGAACAGTGGCGCTCTACTAACCCCACTGAAGTTAGCTTAGCTTTGCTTCTGCCCTGCCTTCCTCAGCACGACCTTCCTCTTTGCCCCATTCCCGGCACAAGGCTCCAAGAGGTGACTGGCCGAGATCCTCCAGCTTTCCCTGGCTGATGCTAAGAAGCTTTCTCAGCTCATTTCACCACCCTCTGTCCTGCAGGGGTTGGGGTTATCCCAAGGACAGGCCAGTGGCAGAAGGAGGAGTGCCTTGCCGGACAGCTAGGGGAGTGGGGAAAAAGTTAACTGTCATGTTTCTGAACCAGAGACCTTTTGCATGTTAGGCAAACGTGATAACACTACACTACAGAAACTTCCTTCAAAAGCCCACCACTTGGCTGGTGCTCACGCTGGCACACACCAATGGGCGAACCTGGAGAAAGCGGCAGCAGCCCTTCGAGAGATCAACTGGTAGAGCAAAGGACTGGAGCCGGAGCTCAGGAAGTCAACCTTCTCTTGCCCTTGTGACTGCAGCTTGAAGGAGAGCATCTTTTCCTTCCCCTTGCTGAGAAAGAGCAAGAGAAGAAGGAAAGCCCAGGTGGGCACAAGCCCCCACTGTCTTTCCCTGCTGGGGAGCCTGAAATGAGGGACTCGTGGTGGGTAGAGGTTCCAATGCACTTCGAGAAAACAGCCCACCCCTGCACACAAAAAACATGCCACATCCTGGGATTGAACCAGGGACCTCTAGATCTTCCCAACTGAGCTACTTTAGCACCTACAGGACACCTTTCTGGCCTGCTGCTTCTCTGTCCGGGATGTGTTTGTCAGCCATGGCACACAAAAAGGACGTCATTGCGAGTGGCCCATGGAGGCAAGATGAATTTTTTCCTGCCTTGCTCAGCTTGACTTGATTCCTCGCCGCATTCCTGCGTTAGTTCCTGGGTTACCTGGTGGCTGCAGGTGACTGGGGCCCAGCGGCATGGGGAGGAATTTGGGCAGCTAGACCCCGGCAGCAAGAGTCCTGCCGCCACTTGCCGCCCCACCCTGTTGTCCTGGCTTCACCTACTGGCAGTTTCTTACATCAGAGACACTGTCCCCAAGCAGGACTAATGCTGAGACCTGGTGATCAGTGATCTCAGATCTGTTGGTCTGCAGCAAGACTCGAAATTGAGTCTCAATCAGCTCGGTTGTTACACAGCGAAGACCAAAAGGGTCATATGGTGCCTGGGCCCCTTAAGAAGAGCCCAGCCCATCAAGTACCAGCACTTGGCTCTCCCCTGTCTCAACTCCACTTAGCATTGTTTGGAGTCAATCCTTGCCTCTATCAGCCTGGGGGACTGGGAGAAATGATGAATTGTAACGGAAAGAAAATCTCTCCTGTTCGGGCCTGTTTGTCACCTTCTGCCCTTGTGCCCCCTCAGCCTCTGTTCTTCCGGATAGGGGAGGTGCAGAGACAAGCCCCAGGTTTCTGTCACAAAGTCTGTACCCACCTCTGAAATATTGCCACTGGGAGAGTATGGCTCCCAATTCTCCCATAGAGGGATTGCAAGAGTGGCTACCCAGTTGGGCCTGGGTGTGTCAGAGATCCAGGCTATAGAGGGCAGGTGATCCAGGGCCTATAAGTCCCCTGCCTGAGGGGAGGTCAATGAATGTGGTGGGCCATGAGCACCACAGGTTTTTACCCTGTCCGCTTCCTCCCCCATGTCCCTTATTTACACAATATGGCAGTGTCCCTATGGCTGGGGATGTGTGTTTGAGGACACAGCAGTGTGCAGTGGGCTTCCAATACAGCCTGTAATTCAGCAAGGGGTTTGCAGATGGGCCGTGGCTGGAGGTAATTTTCTCTCCACACTGCAGATGGGGATACACTGGGACCAGCTCCTGCCTCTTTCTTTGTGAGCTAGTTCCCCATGAGTACACACCAGACATCACTGTAATGTATGTAGGTGATAACCCCTGGGAGTATTCTCTGGAACAGGGGCAGGTCTGAGCTCTCACACCAAATGCCTCATTGTGGCTGCCAGAATCTGTGGGCGGCTCATTTAGTTTACGCCGAGGGTGGAGTCCTGCTTTGTGCACCGAGTCTGAGACTGAAAATCCTAAACCACCCTTTGAAATAACGAATGCAGCAGCACATGTTATTGTCCCTGCCCCAAAGTAGACAGCCCAATGGAGAGCTGAGAATCATAGAATATCAGGGATGGAAGGGACATTAGGAGGTCATCTAGTTCAACCCCCTACTCAAAGCAAAGCCAATCCCCAATTTTTGCCCCAGATCCCTAAACCACCCACTGACCAATTGAACTCACAATCCTGGATTTAGCAAGTCAATGCTTAAACCACTGACCTATCCCTCTCCCCGTAAACCTAATTTACTTTTCTCAGGTCCCTTAGCTGTCCAGCAAGGTGCTCCCCTTTTTGCCACTGGGATAACCCCCAACCCCTGCAGGACAGAAGGTGGGGAAATGAGCTGAGAAAGCGTGCCGGAGAAAGCTGTTGTTTCCTGCCCTCTTTTTCTTGGCAAGTTTCTATTCTACATCAAACTTGCCACCTCTTTGTGTGAGCCTGGCTAGCTCAGTTGGTAGAGCATCAGATTTTTAATCTGAGGGTCCAGGGTTCAAGTCCCTGGTCAGGTGTAAAAAAGATCATTTCCCCTGGAAACTTGAGTAGTCTCTTTGATGTTACTCTTTTCTTTTCAGGACTTGGGCTTTCCTAGGAAGAGCCATTTACTGCCTGGGACTGAAGGGGCAACTTCCTCACACACCCACTGGCCTCACAGTCTGGAGGAAGAAAGGCTTCTGGGTCTACAGCAAATCGCTGCGAGCCGACTTGTTGAGCAAATACAGCACTGACCAGAGAGGCCAGAGAGGCCTTGAGCAAGGAAGGCAAATTATTGTCCGCCCAGGCTCTTCTGCACCGGAAGTCAGACAAACACAGGGTGTTCTCCATGGTGTAAGGGCAGCGCTCAGGACTTTGAATCCTGCTATCCAAGTACAAGTCTTGGTGGGACCTTGGAGCAGCTCTTCTGCCACCTAACACTCAGTAGCGTTGCCAGGTGCAGAGCAGAGATAGCGGCTGCTCCCTCTCTGAGCAGAAGCAGCTTCTTAAAAAAAATTTGTAAAGGGGGAACAGAGCTAAAAAAAAAGCGCCTCCCCTTGCACTCACCCGTCGACACTGTTCAGCAAAAATTCAGCGGTGGGTCCTTCACTCGCTCCAGGTCTTCGGCAGCATTTCCGCGGAGGGGGCCACTGAAGACCCGGAGCGAGTGAAGGGACGGGACCCGCCACCAAATTGCCGCCGAACGGCTGGAGCGCCGCCGGGTGAGTACAAGGGGAGGCGCCTTTTTCTAGCTCCGTTCCCCTGTGCTCTGCACGTGGGTACGCCACTGTTAACACTGCTGGGTGTTCCAAGGCTTCGTCTTGCTCTCTCCAATGACGTGGGAGCCTGTCTTTTGCCTGCTCGTTCTTGTGACTTGAGCGCCAGAGGGGACGTTTGATCCAAAAGGCTGGTCATGCCGGGATCCTGTAGGTAGGGGGTGCAAGCTCCATTTCCTCTGAGTCCTGAAGCTGGGCTGCAGCCTGGCCTAGGAGGGAACCTGATTGGTTGACCATGTTAAAGAAAACTACGATTGATAAATCGCTTGACTAACAGTGTCAGTCTGGCCGAGTGATCTAGGGCATCAAGGCTTTGTCTTTTCATCATATGCTGTTCTGGGCTCCATATAGAGGTGTGTGTTCACATCCCACTCCTGACACAATCATTGTCTTCCACCTGAAGAAATAGCCTCATTTCCAGCTCACCTGTAACATCACACCACCAACTGCTTAGCATTTGTATGAGAGAAGTCACCTGTGGGGTAATGCACACAGCATCTCTCTCAGAGAGCAACAGTGACACCGTGTGGCCACGTGGGGTAATGCACACAGCGTCTCTCTCAGAGAGCAACAGTGACACCGGGTGGCCACGTGGGGTAATGCACACAGCGTCTCTCTCAGAGAGCGACAGTGACACCGTGTGGCCACGTGGGGTAATGCACACAGCGTCTCTCTCCGAGAGCAACAGTGACACCGGGTGGCCACGTGGGGTAATGCACACAGCGTCTCTCTCAGAGAGCAACAGTGACACCGTGTGGCCACGTGGGGTAATGCACACAGCGTCTCTCTCAGAGAGCAACAGTGACACCGAGTGGTCACGTGGGGTAATGCACACAGCATCTCTCTCAGAGAGCAACAGTGACACCGGGTGGCCACGTGGGGTAATGCACACAGCGTCTCTCTCAGAGAGCTACAGTGACACCGTGTGGCCACGTGGGGTAATGCACACAGCGTCTCTCTCAGAGAGCGACAGTGACACCGGGTGGCCACGTGGGGTAATGCACACAGCATCTCTCTCAGAGAGCAACAGTGACACCGTGTGGCCACGTGGGGTAATGCACACAGCGTCTCTCTCAGAGAGCAACAGTGACACCGAGTGGCCACGTGGGGTAATGCACACAGCATCTCTCTCAGAGAGCAACAGTGACACCGAGTGGCCACGTGGGGTAATGCACACAGCGTCTCTCTCAGAGAGCAACAGTGACACGGAGTGGCCACGTGGGGTAATGCACACAGCGTCTCTCTCAGAGAGCAACAGTGACACTGGGTGGCCACGTGGGGTAATGCACACAGCGTCTCTCTCAGAGAGCAACAATGACACCAGGTGGCCACGTGGGGTAATACACACAGCGTCTCTCTCAGAGAGCAACAGTGACACTGGGTGGCCACGTGGGGTAATGCACACAGCGTCTCTCTCAGACAGCGACAGTGACACCGAGGGGCCACGTGGGGTAATGCACACAGCGTCTCTCTCAGAGAGCGACAGTGACGCTGGGTGGCCACGTGGGGTAATGCTCACAGCGTCTCTCTCAGAGAGCAACAGTGACACCGGGTGGCCACATGGGGTAACGCACACAGCCTCTCTCTCAGAGAGCGACAGTGGCACCAGGTGGCCATGTGGGGTAATGCACACAGCGTCTCTCTCAGAGAGCAACAGTGACACCAGTTGGCCACGTGGGGTAACGCACACAGCATCTCTCTCAGAGAGCGACAGTGGCACCAGGTGGCCACGTGGGGTAACGCACACAGCATCTCTCTCAGAGAGCAACAGTGACACTGGGTTGCCACGTGGGGTAATCCACACAGCATCTCTCTCAGAGAGCAAAAGTGACACTGGGTGGCCATGTGGGGTAACGCACACAGCGTCTCTCTCAGAGAGCAACAGTGACACTGGGTGTCCACGTGGGGTAATGCACACAGCGTCTCTCTCAGAGAGCGACAGTGACACCGGGTGGCCACGTGCGGTAATGCACACAGCATCTCTCTCAGAGAGCGACAGTGACACCGGGTGGCCACGTGCGGTAATGCACACAGCATCTCTCTCAGAGAGCGACAGTGACACCGGGTGGCCACGTGCGGTAATGCACACAGCATCTCTCTCAGAGAGCGACAGTGACACCGAGTGGCCACGTGGGGTAATGCACACAGCGTCTCTCTCAGAGAGCTACAGTGACACCGTGTGGCCACGTGGGGTAATGCACACAGCGTCTCTCTCAGAGAGCAACAGTGACACCGAGTGGCCACGTGGGGTAATGCACACAGCATCTCTCTCAGAGAGCAACAGTGACACCGAGTGGCCACGTGGGGTAATGCACACAGCATCTCTCTCAGAGAGCAACAGTGACACCGAGTGGCCACGTGGGGTAATGCACACAGCGTCTCTCTCAGAGAGCAACAGTGACACCGAGTGGCCACGTGGGGTAATGCACACAGCGTCTCTCTCAGAGAGCAACAGTGACACCGAGTGGCCACGTGGGGTAATGCACACAGCGTCTCTCTCAGAGAGCAACAGTGACACCGAGTGGCCACGTGGGGTAATGCACACAGCGTCTCTCTCAGAGAGCAACAGTGACACCGAGTGGCCACGTGGGGTAATGCACACAGCGTCTCTCTCAGACAGCGACAGTGACACCGAGGGGCCACGTGGGGTAATGCACACAGCGTCTCTCTCAGAGAGCGACAGTGACGCTGGGTGGCCACGTGGGGTAATGCTCACAGCGTCTCTCTCAGAGAGCAACAGTGACACCGGTTGGCCACGTGGGGTAACGCACACAGCGTCTCTCTCAGAGAGCGACAGTGGCACCAGGTGGCCATGTGGGGTAATGCACACAGCGTCTCTCTCAGAGAGCAACAGTGACACCAGTTGGCCACGTGGGGTAACGCACACAGCATCTCTCTCAGAGAGCGACAGTGGCACCAGGTGGCCACGTGGGGTAACGCACACAGCATCTCTCTCAGAGAGCAACAGTGACACTGGGTTGCCACGTGGGGTAATCCACACAGCATCTCTCTCAGAGAGCAAAAGTGACACTGGGTGGCCATGTGGGGTAACGCACACAGCGTCTCTCTCAGAGAGCAACAGTGACACTGGGTGGCCACGTGGGGTAATGCACACAGCATCTCTCTCAGAGAGCAAAAGTGACACCGGGTGCCCACGTGAGGTAATGCACACAGCATCTCTCTCAGAGAGCGACAGTGGCACCAGGTGGCCACGTGGGGTAATGCACACAGCATCTCTCTCAGAGAGCAACAGTGACGATGGGAGGTCACGCTGGGTAACGCACACAGCGTCTCTCTCAGAGAGCAATAGTGACACTGGGCGGTCACGTGGGGTAATGCACACAGCATCTCTCTCAGAGAGCGACAGTGACACTGGGTTGCCACGTGGGGTAATGCACACAGCGTCTCTCTCAGAGAGCGACAGTGACACTGGTTGGCCACGTGGGGTAATGCACACAGCGTCTCTCTCAGAGAGCAACAGTGACACTGGGTGGCCACGTGGGGTAATGCACACAGCATCTCTCTCAGAGAGCAAAAGTGACACCGGGTGCCCACGTGAGGTAATGCACACAGCATCTCTCTCAGAGAGCGACAGTGGCACCAGGTGGCCACGTGGGGTAATGCACACAGCATCTCTCTCAGAGAGCAACAGTGACGATGGGAGGTCACGCTGGGTAACGCACACAGCGTCTCTCTCAGAGAGCAATAGTGACACTGGGCGGTCACGTGGGGTAATGCACACAGCATCTCTCTCAGAGAGCGACAGTGACACTGGGTTGCCACGTGGGGTAATGCACACAGCGTCTCTCTCAGAGAGCGACAGTGACACTGGTTGGCCACGTGGGGTAATGCACACAGCGTCTCTCTCAGAGAGCTCACCTCTCATACCGGGTGGAGAAACTGGAGAAAGTGGTGGCAGGTCTTCGATGGGTCGGCTGGTAGAGCGAAGGTCTGGAGCCAGCGCTCAGGAAATCATCCTTACATCGCCCTTGTGACTCCAGCTTGAAGCAGAGCTTCTTTTCCTTCTCCTTGCTGAGAAGGAGCAAGAGAAGGAAGAAAGCTCACATGGGCCAACTGGGTACACCAGCCCATGCTGCTTTTCCCTGCTGTGGGGCATGAAATAAGGGACTCATGGCAGGTAAACCCACTGCTGCCCTTCCAGAAAACAGCCCAGCCCTGACCCCAAAGAGCAGGCTAAAACCTGGGGGTGAACTAGGGTCCTCTAGATCATCAGTCTAATGCTCTCCTCACTGAGCTACTTCAACATCTACAAGTGACTATTTTGACCTGCTGCTTCTGTGTCTGGGATGTTTTTGTCAGTCCTGGCACACAAGAAGGACGTCATTGCGAGAGGCCCATGAGGGGAAGATGAATTTTGCCGGCCTTACTCAGCCCTGTGAAGTGTTACCCTGGACTCAGCTCTCCACTGGTCTGTCTGCTTTGCAGCAGGGACCATAACACGTCCTGCTGCACTCGTTATGGTTTAGGATTTTCAGTCTCAGACACGGTGCACAAAGCAGGACTCCACCCTCGGCGTAAACTAAATGAGCCGCCCACAGATTCTGGCAGCCACAAGGAGCCATTTGGTGTGAGAGTCAGACCTGCCCCTGTCCCAGAGGGAGGGGTCATCTGGGAGGGGACTGGCACACGGACCTGTAGGCTCTTAACTCCCAAACTTTCAGTAACGAGCTAAGACATAGTGCCCAGCAGTGACTAAACCATAGTGTCTATCCACACCTGACTCCCTGCCAGCCCCCACCTGGGCCTTTGCTTGTGTTTGGATTCTGCAAAGCAGAGGAGCAGGTGAAGTTTCCCTTGCAAGCTGTGTGTGTGTGAAAATCCTTGGCCAGGTCTGCACTACAAAGTTATTTCAGCATCATTATATTGCTCAGGCGTGTGAAAAACACACGATGCTCCCTCGATCGCCAGCTTTTGGCTGGTGCACACACGGCAATGCCACGTCTGGCGACAAATCTGCCCTCTGTCGGCGACAAAATAAACCCACCTCGACGAGAGGCCTGGAGCTTTTTGCAGCAAACTGAGAGTGACAAAGTGTCAGTGTAGAGGCTGCTCGTCATTACATCACCAGAACTGGCCTCCGCCAGTATCCCACAATGCCCGCCGGGAACTCCCTGCCCTGCGATCCTGCTCCAGAGGCTGGGCCCCTCCCCTCTCATCGCTCCGGGAAGTTCTGACGGCTGAGCCTGCTGCTCTGCTCCGGCAGCAAGGAGCAAATCACTGCCGGGGATGCTGCTCCCCCGCACGGTGACCACGGAGCTGGGGGGCAGAAGCTCCTTACAGTGGGAGGGCCACTGGCATCTAAACTCACCCCATGATGACCCTTTCCTGCAAGGACCTGCACTCACTCCTCCCCTTCTCCCTGAGGCCCCAACCCTACACCGCCCCGTCTCCCTGAGGCTCCATCCCACCCTGTTCCCCCAAGGCCACAAACACAGAATGCCTCTTCTCGTCAGGCCTCCGTCCTGTTCCCCCCTCCACTGTTCGTCCTTACGGCTGGAAACCCCCCTGTTCCGGCCCCTGACACAGAGCCAGGCAGGCAGCAGCGTGTGTGTGTGTGTGAGAGAGAGAGAGGGAGAGACACTGCTGTGCAGTGCTGAGCTGAACCAGTGAGGGAAGCGGGGGCTGATGTCATAGAATCATAGAATCATAGAATCTCAGGGTTGGAAGGGACCTCAGGAGGTATCTAGTCCAACCCCCTGCTCAAAGCAGGACCAACCCCAACTAGATCATCCCAGCCAGGGCTTTGTCAAGCCTGACCTTAAAAACCTCTAAGGAAGGAGATTCCACCACCTCCCTAGGTAACCCGTTCCAGTGCTTCACCACCCTACTAGTGAAAAAGTTTTTCCTAATATCCAACCTAAACCTCCCCCTCTGCAACTTGAGACCATTACTCCTTGTTCTGTCATCTTCTACCACTGAGAACAGTCTAGATCCATCCTCTTTGGAACCCCCTTTTAGGTAGTCGAAAGCAGCTATCAAATCCCCCCTCACTCTTCTCTTCTGCAGGCTAAACAATCTCAGTTCCCTCAGCCTCTCCTCATAAGTCATGTGCTCCAGCCCCCTAATCATTTTTGTTGCCCTCCGCTGGACTCTTTCCAATTTATCCACATCCTTCTTGTAGTGTGGGGCCCAAAACTGGACACAGTACTCCAAATGAGGCCTCACCAGTGCCGAATAGAGGGGAATAATCACGTCCCTCGATCTGCTGGAAATGCCCCTACTTATACAGCCCAAAATGCCATTAGCCTTCTTGGCAACAAGGGCACACTGTTGACTCATATTCAGCTTTTCGTCCACTGTAACCCCTAGGTCCTTTTCTGCAGAACTGCTGCCCAGCCATTCGGTCCCTAGTCTGTAGCAGTGCATGGGATTCTTCCGTCCTAAGTGCAGGACTCTGCACTTGTCCTTGTTGAACCTCACCAGATTTCTTTTGGCCCAATCCTCTAATTTGTCTAGGTCCCTCTGTATCCTATCCCTACCCTCCAGCGTATCAACCACTCCTCCCAGTTTAGTGTCATCTGCAAACTTGCTAAGGGTGCAGTCCACACCATCCTCCAGATCGTTGATGAAGATATTGAACAAAACCGGCCCCAGCACCGACCCTTGGGGCACTCCACTTGATACCGGCTGCCAACCAGACATGGAGCCATTGATCACTACCCGTTGAGCACGACCATCCAGCCAGTTTTCTATCCACCTTACCGTCCATTCATCCAGCCCATACTTCTTTAACTTGCTGGCAAGAACGCTGTGCGAGACTGTATCAAAAGCTTTGCTAAAGTCAAGAAATAGCACATCCACTGCTTTCCCCTCATCCACAGAGCCAGTTATCTCATCATAGAAGGCAATTAGGTTAGTCAGGCATGACTTGCCCTTGGTGAATCCATGCTGACTGTTCCTGATCACTTTCCCCTCCTTTAAGTGGTTCAAAATTGATTCCTTGAGGACCTGTTCCATGATTTTTCCAGGGATTGAGGTGAGAATGACTGGCCTGTAGTTCCCCGGATCTTCCTTT